>JAMPIV010021057.1:0-195078 GCA_024509875.1 Oreohelix idahoensis
AATATCCACCATGACACGTCCCGTAGCCGAGATCAATGTAGAGACAAGGTACGTGGAATGAGTGATTAGAGCAGCCGTGTGTGACGACCCTAATTACCCGCTGGTGTTAGGAAGCAAATATGTTTTTCTAGGAAGCCCTGTAAAACCTGTGGTAATGGCCACGCTTCAGGTCAGGTCGACCCCTAGTAGAACGGAGGAGGAACCACCACTAGTTTATTCTCATAAGCAGATGAGAAAGGCCCAGACAAAAGATAAAACATTAAAACCTTGCTTTGGTAAATTGCCAACAAGCCATGCACACTCTCAGAAAGGACAATTTTATTTGAAGGAAGGACTGCTCTTCAGGAAAGCTAGAGCCGGATCCAAAGAACAGGGACAACTGGTATTACCAACCCCCTACATGGAAAAAGTGATGGCACAAGCTCATGTTGTACCAGACGGTGGTCACCAGAGAAATGGGACCACCCGTCAAAGGACATCGGAAAAATTCTATTGGCCCAAAGTAGCTGCTGATATTGCACAATTTGTGGGGGCCTGTGAAAAATGTAGCAAGGTACAGTCCCCAAGTTGGGAAAATCATAATCAGATGCCAGCCAAGCATTCTGAAACATATGGGCCTAACAATAACAAGGAAAATAACAATAATAAGGTTGACATAGAGGATAGGTATCCACCTTCCCCCCAACAGTGTTCACCAAAAATAATTAGATTCGCAACTCTGAGAAGGGCATCCAGAGAAAATAGAAACTCAGACCAGTCAACCCAGGAACAGTTTGAAGCCGCAGTTAGGGAGCTGGCTGACATTGACATTGAAGATGATCCGCCTAAGTTAAAACCGAAACAAATTGTTAACAGAAGAACAGTGGGCAGTGGACGAGTGAGCAATTCGGAAAATGCTCACAGCGTTTCACAATATGGCTAATAACTTAGCATTAAAAGGGCACTGGTGACATTGGTAGTCACCCGACCCCACACCGTCCAAGGGGAAGTAGTGTTCGGACCCTGGATGGAGATAACCCACACATCTTATAGCAATGCTAAGGGCGAATTGATTTCTGATGCAGAAACTCATTTCCCCACATATTATCTTAATTCACCAGATTGTCGGTAGGTGGAACTATAGTTGGTGAATATGGCCTCCATTTGAGTGGCACATTATAGAACATTATAAATATATTATTAGAAGGGTGTTTCCACATTCAATCACGCCTGAGATCAGACCAATTGTTGGCTGTGAACATTTCGGAGGAGCAGAGTGTCTCCATTGTTGCCTTTTTGAATTGAGGATAGTCCGAGTGTTTATTAAGGCTGATCAGGAAATTGTTGGATCCCCTACACAACTCAGATATCACCATATAGATCAACTCCTCATAACGTACAAATTGAGGAACATCTAATATTCTCGGGACATGTCGTTGAACAGACTCAGAGAAGAAAAATGGTGAATATTGATTGCTAAGCAGTAGTAAGACAAGCCGTAACACTTGCAGCTGTACAGTAACATATCTGAAATGGATTCTTGGATTGCAGAGGTCTGAGGCAACCTTCGTCAGTAGTGCTTACTTTGAATTGACCCACCTGCATTAATCCATGATCAAAATGAAATCAAAGAAACGTTGATGCAGATTTTCTAAGCCGCCATCCGTGCGATGAAAATCAAAGAAATCACCAGGCATAGACCTAAATTTCTCTATGTGTATATAGAATTATAGACTGACGTATAACGTCTGTTTTAAGAGGGGAGAATTTGTCGTGAAACATTCTAAATCCACATATATAAATTAAAAGGTAAATGTAAAGCCTAACACATAAATTCAATAAAAGGGAAAGAAGAATGGTAAAGAACAGTGCTGTCACAATGACTGTTCTCGAGATCCCCCTTTTTCTGCTTCGTCTGCTTATTCTCACGCTTTTACGTTTACTAGTAAAGCCTACAGCAGCATACACGCGTTTCAACAAAACAATAAAACGTGTACTGTATTTCTTAGAAAACCTTGAGATACGCAAGCTGCTTAATGACCTAGATTAATACTAGCATTAATTTCATTTTATACACTGCGTAATGAAAAGACAGATGGACTTAGGATATAGAGAGAGAAGGAGGAACGCATGCAATACTACCACAGTCTCGCGATTAATATTAATGCCACCCCCAACGCGAAAGGCATGAAGCACTAACTTTTTTCAAATAGACAGTGATAAAAAAACACTACCAATACGAGGGTTAGGTTTAAAAACCTGTTTAATGCTTATTAGTAAACATGACATTATACTGTTTTATGTCTGAAAGCCTGACAGTACCGAGACACCACATCGTATCGAAGTGAACGGGAGGTAGAAGAAAATGCATATTTTGAACGCAGCCACTTAGCTCCATTAAATTTATATATTTGGGTTCCTTAGGACTTGCTGACAAAGAATATGTTAAGTGTTACGCAAATAGTCTAGGAATTAACAAATTATAGCCAAAAGAAAATAGTGAGGATGTCTGACAGCACCAAATCATAATCGCACAGTGGCATGTTTTGAAACCACCATTTTACGGGAAATAGGCCACCATGTTAAATCCGATTTGATTGGAGGGAATGATATGTAAGGCTAAACATGATTAGTCGGATTGCAAATACTATTTTTGGTTGTTAGGGGAAACGTAGGAAGGGTAAATTTTTTCAAAAGCTTTGTAAACATGGCCCTATTGGCTAGACCCGTTGATATAGTCAATTAGGAGCGTCTGTTCAGTGCCACATTTTAAAATAAACTTACTAAGAAACAGTGCATTGAGATCCAGATCCTATTTTTCTAAATAAAAGCCTGGGACAGAGGCATATCGGAATTTGTGCCATAATTCATCGCCAGTCAACGTATTTGTTTATTATTTCCATGAATTGTGGTAAGATTGACATATTTGATATCTTTTTGATGAAAATTGAATGTGAATTGATAATTTATGTCTGTATATGTGGGTGGTTCAGTAGCAAACATGAGGCAAAGCCTAGATAGTGCTCCAACCTGAACAAAACTTGTTGGAGAGAAGTATATCTGCATGGGATCGCCAAATAGTACACTGACACCTATCTTATTGACTAGAAGGAACTAATGCTGGAATTGCAGAGGCGTAGTAACCATTAAGGACAAGAATACTGGTGTAAATTGTTTCAGATGAAGCTAGCAGTTGGCCTACCGCTCTGAACTCAGTGTTTGTTATGTATTGTGTTCAGTGTGGAAACAGATTATAAATTAGTTCTGAAGTAGGAGGTACAACCTTCTTGTTTCAGGGACCGTGATCATAACTTATTGAAGCAGCACCTGGTCTGAGTTTTGCTGAATCCAGAGGCTGATAGCATACCCCTTGGTCCAGATAGCGACTAGTGAGGTGTCTCAAGAACACGGTGAAGCAAGCGAGCAGAGGAGACTATGTCCTGCCGCCCTCACAGAAGATAAGATTCTGTGGCCAGAGCAGCTCAATTTTATGTGCCCCCTCAAACATTGACAATATAGTAAATAAAGAGGGACAATAAATTGTTTCAAATGACAGGAACTGTGAACTTTTCCCAATACTATTTCCACCATAAGCAAACACTTGAAGTCATGATGACAAACAACAACCTAGCTTGAAAGCCAGTATTACCTCATAGTACCACTTCACAACTTACACACATAGGATAATACTAATAAAATATGTCAATACAAAGATCATAACTATAAATTGTGTACATATAACTTGTAATTACATTTGATTGTGATTCCTGGTTCACGGTGTAGTTGAATCAGGATATCTATTATTGAAAGGAATTAATACATATATTTTTAAACTTTACACTTGACTCATTTAAGATAGTCTTATAGAGTGTTATATGTGTGTGAGTGTCATAGTGTTGTAAAGTGTTGTGGAATAAATTAAATTGTTTATCTGTCTGTTGTTGTTGTGACTTACACTTCATCATTTTCATACCCTAGACATTCAACGTAGTCATCACAATATTCCAGAATAATTCTGACTGAGGTATAAATGTGGTAGCAAGTCAGGTCATCTGTAATACACCACACTTATTAGATACAGATACCTTCACAGCTGATTTCAGTCAGTACACTAAGTCCCCTATAAATATTTATATCATCCCACTTTACCACATATATTGGGGTCTCGCTCCCGGGATATTGAACTTTCTCCTATTATATATATTGGGAATAATAAAAATTTAAAAGGTATCCTTGGGTGAAAAAATAAATAAGGTTGTGGTTGTCCTTAGATATTTAGTTAGAGATTGAACTGTTTAGTTAGATATTGTTTACATTTGCCTGTTTGAAAATGGCGGACCTGGCCAAATTTCGATCTGCTGCTGTGCAGACTGCGAAAGAGTTAGGAATGGAGGGACAAGTTATGATTGCTTATGTCACTACTGAATGTGACAAATTTATTGAACGCGAAGAAAGAAGATTAGAAAAAGAGGCTGAAAGAAGGTTAGAGGCTGAAAAAGAAATTAAGAGGTTGCAGATTGAGGCTGAGGCTAAGGCATTTGAGGCAGATAAAGAGATTAAAAGGCTCCAATATGAAGAGAAGAAGCTGGAGACAGAAAGAGAAGAAAAGAGATTAGCTGCAGAAAGAGAGGAAAGAAGATTGTCTGCAGAGAGGGAAGCAGAAAAGGAGGAGAAGAGATTACAAAGGGAACATGAGTTACGACTAAGGGAGTTTGAGTTTCAAGGCCATGCTCCTGAAAATGGTGCCAGTCCCTTTACCTCCGATGCTACTGCCAGTCAGTGAGCCTCAACCTCAGCTATGAACTTTCATTTAGATCATTTTGTTGAGAAAGACGATGATATCGAGAGCTATCTAAATAGATATGAACTATTAGCTACCACGTATGGGTTAGAGAGAGAAAGGTGGAGCTTAAAGTTATCTCAAGGACTTCGTGGTACGGCTTATGAAGTTTTCGCCAAAATGAGCAGAGGTGATCAAGAAAATTATGACATGCTAAAGCAGGCTCTTTTGTTAAGATATGAAAAGAATGGTGAATTTTATAGGAAAAAATTTAGGAATGCTAAACTACTGTCAGGTGAAACCTATCACCAGTTCTCTGCACGGTTAGAGACATACTTGGAGAAATGGACTTCTCTGGGGAAAACCCAAGATCTTAAGGAAATGATCCTTAAAGAACAATTAAGAGAGTCCATGGCTCCAGACCTGAGAAAGTTTCTCATGGAACAAGGTGCAGAGAGGCTGGGTGAGTTACTAAATGTTGCTGAAAGGTATCAGGCAGCTCAAGCAGAGGTAACAGGTAATAAGAAGAGGCAGGTAGACAATTATCAGGCACCACAAAACTTTAATGAATTTGATCATAGAGATCAAAACAAAGGTAAGCACCAATTTGATAGGCCACGTTATGATAATAAAAATAAAACCCCACAATTCAATGAAAGGAAATATGATAACAGAAAACCCTTCAGACAGGAAGGAAAATATTGTCAAATATGCAGGATGCATAATCATAATACTAGTGAATGTGGTAGGAAAGTTCCTCCATATCACGCGGCATGCATGATAACAGTGGACAAGGGGAAGAAGAAACTGACAGAGAATCATATAAGATTTCAACATCCCCCCATCTGTGAAGAAGTGACATGTAATGGTGCCAAGATTAGGTGCCTTTACGATTCAGGTTTAGAATATGACTCAGTTGTGAGTGCAACCCTAGTGCACCCTGAACAGTATACCACAGAGAAAGTGGAGATACAAGGGGCCGTAAAGGGAATATCCACCATGACACTTCCCGTAGCCGAGATCAATGTAGAGACAAGGTACGTGGAATGAGTGATTAGAGCAGCCGTGTGTGACGACCCTAATTACCCGCTGGTGTTAGGAAGCAAATATGTTTTTCTAGGAAGCCCTGTAAAACCTGTGGTAATGGCCACGCTTCAGGTCAGGTCGACCCCTAGTAGAACGGAGGAGGAACCACCACTAGTTTATTCTCATAAGCAGATGAGAAAGGCCCAGGCAAAAGATAACATTAAAACCTTGCTTTGGTAAATTGCCAACAAGCCATGCACACTCTCAGAAAGGACAATTTTATTTGAAGGAAGGACTGCTCTTCAGGAAAGCTAGAGCCGGATCCAAAGAACAGGGACAACTGGTATTACCAACCCCCTACAGGGAAAAAGTGATGGCACAAGCTCATGTTGTACCAGACGGTGGTCACCAGAGAAATGGGACCACCCGTCAAAGGACATCGGAAAAATTCTATTGGCCCAAAGTAGCTGCTGATATTGCACAATTTGTGGGGGCCTGTGAAAAATGTAGCAAGGTACAGTCCCCAAGTTGGGAAAATCATAATCAGATGCCAGCCAAGCATTCTGAAACATATGGGCCTAACAATAACAAGGAAAATAACAATAATAAGGTTGACATAGAGGATAGGTATCCACCTTCCCCCCAACAGTGTTCACCAAAAATAATTAGATTCGCAACTCTGAGAAGGGCATCCAGAGAAAATAGAAACTCAGACCAGTCAACCCAGGAACAGTTTGAAGCCGCAGTTAGGGAGCTGGCTGACATTGACATTGAAGATGATCCGCCTAAGTTAAAACCGAAACAAATTGTTAACAGAAGAACAGTGGGCAGTGGACGAGTGAGCAATTCGGAAAATGCTCACAGCGTTTCACAATATGGCTAATAACTTAGCATTAAAAGGGCACTGGTGACATTGGTAGTCACCCGACCCCACACCGTCCAAGGGGAAGTAGTGTTCGGACCCTGGATGGAGATAACCCACACATCTTATAGCAATGCTAAGGGCGAATTGATTTCTGATGCAGAAACTCATTTCCCCACATATTATCTTAATTCACCAGATTGTCGGTAGGTGGAACTATAGTTGGTGAATATGGCCTCCATTTGAGTGGCACATTATAGAACATTATAAATATATTATTAGAAGGGTGTTTCCACATTCAATCACGCCTGAGATCAGACCAGTTGTTGGCTGTGAACATTTCGGAGGAGCAGAGTGTCTCCATTGTTGCCTTTTTGAATTGAGGATAGTCCGAGTGTTTATTAAGGCTGATCAGGAAATTGTTGGATCCCCTACACAACTCAGATATCACCATATAGATCAACTCCTCATAACGTACAAATTGAGGAACATCTAATATTCTCGGGACATGTCGTTGAACAGACTCAGAGAAGAAAAATGGTGAATATTGATTGCTAAGCAGTAATAAGACAAGCCGTAACACTTGCAGCTGTACAGTAACATATCTGAAATGGATTCTTGGATTGCAGAGGTCTGAGGCAACATTCGTCAGTAGTGCTTACTTTGAATTGACCCACCTGCATTAATCCATGATCAAAATGAAATCAAAGAAACGTTGATGCAGATTTTCTAAGCCGCCATCCGTGCGATGAAAATCAAAGAAATCACCAGGCATAGACCTAAATTTCTCTATGTGTATATAGAATTATAGACTGACGTATAACGTCTGTTTTAAGAGGGGAGAATTTGTCGTGAAACATTCTAAATCCACATATATAAATTAAAAGGTAAATGTAAAGCCTAACACATAAATTCAATAAAAGGGAAAGAAGAATGGTAAAGAACAGTGCTGTCACAATGACTGTACTCGAGATCCCCCTTTTTCTGCTTCGTCTGCATATTCTCACGCTTTTACGTTTACTAGTAAAGCCTACAGCAGCATACACGCGTTTCAACAAAACAATAAAACGTGTACTGTATTTCTTAGAAAACCTTGAGATACGCAAGCTGCTTAATGACCTAGATTAATACTAGCATTAATTTCATTTTATACACTGCGTAATGAAAAGACAGATGGACTTAGGATATAGAGAGAGAAGGAGGAACGCATGCAATACTACCACAGTCTCGCGATTAATATTAATGCCACCCCCAACGCGAAAGGCATGAAGCACTAACTTTTTTCAAATAGACAGTGATAAAAAAACACTACCAATACGAGGGTTAGGTTTAAAAACCTGTTTAATGCTTATTAGTAAACATGACATTATACTGTTTTATGTCTGAAAGCCTGACAGTACCGAGACACCACATCGTATCGAAGTGAACGGGAGGTAGAAGAAAATGCATATTTTGAACGCAGCCACTTAGCTCCATTAAATTTATATATTTGGGTTCCTTAGGACTTGCTGACAAAGAATATGTTAAGTGTTACGCAAATAGTCTAGGAATTAACAAATTATAGCCAAAAGAAAATAGTGAGGATGTCTGACAGCACCAAATCATAATCGCACAGTGGCATGTTTTGAAACCACCATTTTACGGGAAATAGGCCACCATGTTAAATCCGATTTGATTGGAGGGAATGATATGTAAGGCTAAACATGATTAGTCGGATTGCAAATACTATTTTTGGTTGTTAGGGGAAACGTAGGAAGGGTAAATTTTTTCAAAAGCTTTGTAAACATAGCCCTATTGGCTAGACCCGTTGATATAGTCAATTAGGAGCGTCTGTTCAGTGCCACATTTTAAATGAAACTTACTAAGAAACAGTGCATTGAGATCCAGATCCTATTTTTCTAAATAAAAGCCTGGGACAGAGGCAGATCGGAATTTGTGCCATAATTCATCGCCAGTCAACGTATTTGTTTATTATTTCCATGAATTGTGGTAAGAGTGACATATTTGATATCTTTTTGATGAAAATTGAATGTGAATTGATAATTAATGTCTGTATATGTGGGTGGTTCAGTAGCAAACATGAGGCAAAGCCTAGATAGTGCTCCAACCTGAACAAAACTTGTTGGAGAGAAGTATATCTGCATGGGATCGCCAAATAGTACACTGACACCTATCTTATTGACTAGAAGGAACTAATGCTGGAATTGCAGAGGCGTAGTAACCATTAAGGACAAGAATACTGGTGTAAATTGTTTCAGATGAAGCTAGCAGTTGGCCTACCGCTCTGAACTCAGTGTTTGTTATGTATTGTGTTCAGTGTGGAAACAGATTATAAATTAGTTCTGAAGTAGGAGGTACAACCTTCTTGTTTCAGGGACCGTGATCATAACTTATTGAAGCAGCACCTGGTCTGAGTTTTGCTGAATCCAGAGGCTGATAGCATACCCCTTGGTCCAGATAGCGACTAGTGAGGTGTCTCAAGAACACGGTGAAGCAAGCGAGCAGAGGAGACTATGTCCTGCCGCCCTCACAGAAGATAAGATTCTGTGGCCAGAGCAGCTCAATTTTATGTGCCCCCTCAAACATTGACAATATAGTAAATAAAGAGGGACAATAAATTGTTTCAAATGACAGGAACTGTGAACTTTTCCCAATACTATTTCCACCATAAGCAAACACTTGAAGTCATGATGACAAACAACAACCTAGCTTGAAAGCCAGTATTACCTCATAGTACCACTTCACAACTTACACACATAGGATAATACTAATAAAATATGTCAATACAAAGATCATAACTATAAATTGTGTACATATAACTTGTAATTACATTTGATTGTGATTCCTGGTTCACGGTGTAGTTGAATCAGGATATCTATTATTGAAAGGAATTAATACATATATTTTTAAACTTTACACTTGACTCATTTAAGATAGTCTTATAGAGTGTTATATGTGTGTGAGTGTCATAGTGTTGTAAAGTGTTGTGGAATAAATTAAATTGTTTATCTGTCTGTTGTTGTTGTGACTTACACTTCATCATTTTCATACCCTAGACATTCAACGTAGTCATCACAATATTCCAGAATAATTCTGACTGAGGTATAAATGTGGTAGCAAGTAAGGTCATCTGTAATACACCACACTTATTAGATACAGATACCTTCACAGCTGATTTCAGTCAGTACACTAAGTCCCCTATAAATATTTATATCATCCCACTTTACCACATATATTGGGGTCTCGCTCCCGGGATATTGAACTTTCTCCTATTATATATATTGGGAATAATAAAAATTTAAAAGGTATCCTTGGGTGAAAAAATAAATAAGGTTGTGGTTGTCCTTAGATATTTAGTTAGAGATTGAACTGTTTAGTTAGATATTGTTTACATTTGCCTGTTTGAAAATGGCGGACCTGGCCAAATTTCGATCTGCTGCTATGCACACTGCGAAAGAGTTAGGAATGGAGGGACAAGTTATGATTGCTTATGTCACTACTGAATGTGACAAATTTATTGAACGCGAAGAAAGAAGATTAGAAAAAGAGACTGAAAGAAGGTTAGAGGCTGAAAAAGAAATTAAGAGGTTGCAGATTGAGGCTGAGGCTAAGGCATTTGAGGCAGATAAAGAGATTAAAAGGCTCCAATATGAAGAGAAGAAGCTGGAGACAGAAAGAGAAGAAAAGAGATTAGCTGCAGAAAGAGAGGAAAGAAGATTGTCTGCAGAGAGGGAAGCAGAAAAGGAGGAGAAGAGATTACAAAGGGAACATGAGTTACGACTAAGGGAGTTTGAGTTTCAAGGCCATGCTCCTGAAAATGGTGCCAGTCCCTTTACCTCCGATGCTACTGCCAGTCAGGGAGCCTCAACCTCAGCTATGAACTTTCATTTAGATCATTTTGTTGAGAAAGACGATGATATCGAGAGCTATCTAAATAGATATGAACTATTAGCTACCACGTATGGGTTAGAGAGAGAAAGGTGGAGCTTAAAGTTATCTCAAGGACTTCGTGGTACGGCTTATGAAGTTTTCGCCAAAATGAGCAGAGGTGATCAAGAAAATTATGACATGCTAAAGCAGGCTCTTTTGTTAAGATATGAAAAGAATGGTGAATTTTATAGGAAAAAATTTAGGAATGCTAAACTACTGTCAGGTGAAACCTATCACCAGTTCTCTGCACGGTTAGAGACATACTTGGAGAAATGGACTTCTCTGGGGAAAACCCAAGATCTTAAGGAAATGATCCTTAAAGAACAATTAAGAGAGTCCATGGCTCCAGACCTGAGAAAGTTTCTCATGGAACAAGGTGCAGAGAGGCTGGGTGAGTTACTAAATGTTGCTGAAAGGTATCAGGCAGCTCAAGCAGAGGTAACAGGTAATAAGAAGAGGCAGGTAGACAATTATCAGGCACCACAAAACTTTAATGAATTTGATCATAGAGATCAAAACAAAGGTAAGCACCAATTTGATAGGCCACGTTATGATAATAAAAATAAAACCCCACAATTCAATGAAAGGAAATATGATAACAGAAAACCCTTCAGACAGGAAGGAAAATATTGTCAAATATGCAGGATGCATAATCATAATACTAGTGAATGTGGTAGGAAAGTTCCTCCATATCACGCGGCATGCATGATAACAGTGGACAAGGGGAAGAAGAAACTGACAGAGAATCATATAAATCTTCAACATCCCCCCATCTGTGAAGAAGTGACATGTAATGGTGCCAAGGTTAGGTGCCTTTACGATTCAGGTTTAGAATATGACTCAGTTGTGAGTGCAACCCTAGTGCACCCTGAACAGTATACCACAGAGAAAGTGGAGATACAAGGGGCCGTAAAGGGAATATCCACCATGACACTTCCCGTAGCCGAGATCAATGTAGAGACAAGGTACGTGGAATGAGTGATTAGAGCAGCCGTGTGTGACGACCCTAATTACCCGCTGGTGTTAGGAAGCAAATATGTTTTTCTAGGAAGCCCTGTAAAACCTGTGGTAATGGCCACGCTTCAGGTCAGGTCGACCCCTAGTAGAACGGAGGAGGAACCACCACTAGTTTATTCTCATAAGCAGATGAGAAAGGCCCAGGCAAAAGATAAAACATTAAAACCTTGCTTTGGTAAATTGCCAACAAGCCATGCACACTCTCAGAAAGGACAATTTTATTTGAAGGAAGGACTGCTCTTCAGGAAAGCTAGAGCCGGATCCAAAGAACAGGGACAACTGGTATTACCAACCCCCTACAGGGAAAAAGTGATGGCACAAGCTCATGTTGTACCAGACGGTGGTCACCAGAGAAATGGGACCACCCGTCAAAGGACATCGGAAAAATTCTATTGGCCCAAAGTAGCTGCTGATATTGCACAATTTGTGGGGGCCTGTGAAAAATGTAGCAAGGTACAGTCCCCAAGTTGGGAAAATCATAATCAGATGCCAGCCAAGCATTCTGAAACATATGGGCCTAACAATAACAAGGAAAATAACAATAATAAGGTTGACATAGAGGATAGGTATCCACCTTCCCCCCAACAGTGTTCACCAAAAATAATTAGATTCGCAACTCTGAGAAGGGCATCCAGAGAAAATAGAAACTCAGACCAGTCAACCCAGGAACAGTTTGAAGCCGCAGTTAGGGAGCTGGCTGACATTGACATTGAAGATGATCCGCCTAAGTTAAAACCGAAACAAATTGTTAACAGAAGAACAGTGGGCAGTGGACGAGTGAGCAATTCGGAAAATGCTCACAGCGTTTCACAATATGGCTAATAACTTAGCATTAAAAGGGCACTGGTGACATTGGTAGTCACCCGACCCCACACCGTCCAAGGGGAAGTAGTGTTCGGACCCTGGATGGAGATAACCCACACATCTTATAGCAATGCTAAGGGCGAATTGATTTCTGATGCAGAAACTCATTTCCCCACATATTATCTTAATTCACCAGATTGTCGGTAGGTGGAACTATAGTTGGTGAATATGGCCTCCATTTGAGTGGCACATTATAGAACATTATAAATATATTATTAGAAGGGTGTTTCCACATTCAATCACGCCTGAGATCAGACCAGTTGTTGGCTGTGAACATTTCGGAGGAGCAGAGTGTCTCCATTGTTGCCTTTTTGAATTGAGGATAGTCCGAGTGTTTATTAAGGCTGATCAGGAAATTGTTGGATCCCCTACACAACTCAGATATCACCATATAGATCAACTCCTCATAACGTACAAATTGAGGAACATCTAATATTCTCGGGACATGTCGTTGAACAGACTCAGAGAAGAAAAATGGTGAATATTGATTGCTAAGCAGTAATAAGACAAGCCGTAACACTTGCAGCTGTACAGTAACATATCTGAAATGGATTCTTGGATTGCAGAGGTCTGAGGCAACATTCGTCAGTAGTGCTTACTTTGAATTGACCCACCTGCATTAATCCATGATCAAAATGAAATCAAAGAAACGTTGATGCAGATTTTCTAAGCCGCCATCCGTGCGATGAAAATCAAAGAAATCACCAGGCATAGACCTAAATTTCTCTATGTGTATATAGAATTATAGACTGACGTATAACGTCTGTTTTAAGAGGGGAGAATTTGTCGTGAAACATTCTAAATCCACATATATAAATTAAAAGGTAAATGTAAAGCCTAACACATAAATTCAATAAAAGGGAAAGAAGAATGGTAAAGAACAGTGCTGTCACAATGACTGTACTCGAGATCCCCCTTTTTCTGCTTCGTCTGCATATTCTCACGCTTTTACGTTTACTAGTAAAGCCTACAGCAGCATACACGCGTTTCAACAAAACAATAAAACGTGTACTGTATTTCTTAGAAAACCTTGAGATACGCAAGCTGCTTAATGACCTAGATTAATACTAGCATTAATTTCATTTTATACACTGCGTAATGAAAAGACAGATGGACTTAGGATATAGAGAGAGAAGGAGGAACGCATGCAATACTACCACAGTCTCGCGATTAATATTAATGCCACCCCCAACGCGAAAGGCATGAAGCACTAACTTTTTTCAAATAGACAGTGATAAAAAACACTACCAATACGAGGGTTAGGTTTAAAAACCTGTTTAATGCTTATTAGTAAACATGACATTATACTGTTTTATGTCTGAAAGCCTGACAGTACCGAGACACCACATCGTATCGAAGTGAACGGGAGGTAGAAGAAAATGCATATTTTGAACGCAGCCACTTAGCTCCATTAAATTTATATATTTGGGTTCCTTAGGACTTGCTGACAAAGAATATGTTAAGTGTTACGCAAATAGTCTAGGAATTAACAAATTATAGCCAAAAGAAAATAGTGAGGATGTCTGACAGCACCAAATCATAATCGCACAGTGGCATGTTTTGAAACCACCATTTTACGGGAAATAGGCCACCATGTTAAATCCGATTTGATTGGAGGGAATGATATGTAAGGCTAAACATGATTAGTCGGATTGCAAATACTATTTTTGGTTGTTAGGGGAAACGTAGGAAGGGTAAATTTTTTCAAAAGCTTTGTAAACATGGCCCTATTGGCTAGACCCGTTGATATAGTCAATTAGGAGCGTCTGTTCAGTGCCACATTTTAAAATAAACTTACTAAGAAACAGTGCGTTGAGATCCAGATCCTATTTTTCTAAATAAAAGCCTGGGACAGAGGCAGATCGGAATTTGTGCCATAATTCATCGCCAGTCAACGTATTTGTTTATTATTTCCATGAATTGTGGTAAGATTGACATATTTGATATCTTTTTGATGAAAATTGAATGTGAATTGATAATTTATGTCTGTATATGTGGGTGGTTCAGTAGCAAACATGAGGCAAACCTAGATAGTGCTCCAACCTGAACAAAACTTGTTGGAGAGAAGTATATCTGCATGGGATCGCCAAATAGTACACTGACACCTATCTTATTGACTAGAAGGAACTAATGCTGGAATTGCAGAGGCGTAGTAACCATTAAGGAGAAGAATACTGGTGTAAATTGTTTCAGATGAAGCTAGCAGTTGGCCTACCGCTCTGAACTCAGTGTTTGTTATGTATTGTGTTCAGTGTGGAAACAGATTATAAATTAGTTCTGAAGTAGGAGGTACAACCTTCTTGTTTCAGTGACCGTGGTCATAACTTATTGAAGCAGCACCTGGTCTGAGTTTTGCTGAATCCAGAGGCTGATAGCATACCCCTTGGTCCAGATAGCGACTAGTGAGGTGTCTCAAGAACACGGTGAAGCAAGCGAGCAGAGGAGACTATGTCCTGTTGCCCTCACAGAAGATAAGATTATGTGGCCAGAGCAGCTCAATTGTATGTACCCCCTCAAACATTGACAATATAGTAAATAAAGAGGGACAATAAATTGTTTCAAATGACAGGAACTATGAACTTTTCCCAATACTATTTCCACCATAAGCAAACACTTGAAGTCATGATGACAAACAACAACCTAGCTTGAAAAGCCAGTATTACCTCATAGTACCACTTCACAACTTACACACATAGGATAATACTAATAAAATATGTCAATACAAAGATCATAACTATAAATTGTGTACATATAACTTGTAATTACATTTGATTGTGATTCCTGGTTCACGGTGTAGTTGAATCAGGATATCTATTATTGAAAGGAATTAATACATATATTTTTAAACTTTACACTTGACTCATTTAAGATAGTCTTATAGAGTGTTATATGTGTGTGAGTGTCATAGTGTTGTAAAGTGTTGTGGAATAAATTAAATTGTTTATCTGTCTGTTGTTGTTATGACTTACACTTCATCATTTTCATACCCTAGACATTCAACGTAGTCATCACAATATTCCAGAATAATTCTGACTGAGGTATAAATGTGGTAGCAAGTAAGGTCATTTGTAATACACCACACGTATTAGATACAGATACCTTCACAGCTGATCTCAGTCAGTACACTAAGTCCCCTATAAATATTTATATCATCCCACTTTTCCACATACAGTGGGCCGATATAGTCATGCCACAGTCTTGCCTTTTTCGGAGACAACAGTAAACCACCATCATTCTTGAAGAAGTGGGAGCTGAAGGTTGTCGTTCAGCGAAATGCAGGAAGATTCCTACCTCATATTACCAAGTTAGGTGCATGTTTCGGCACCTGATCGCTCAACAAACATTATATTAAAATAAGAGACTGAGAATAGTGATATAAACATTCCATCAGTGTCCATAAAAACTTACAAACAACATGCAGAGATGATGATAGTAAACAATCAACCAGTGTATACTAGAAGTCACCTCAGTTAAACAATACAACTACACCCTTATATAATAATATGTGTATTATGGTCAGAAGATCCATTATGTAAATTGATTGATGTAATTAATTTCTATGATTTCACTTTGATTGTCAGTCCTGATTCCAAATAAATCAGATTCAGGACAATAAATTGAAAAACCTTAACTTTCAACCACTGACTTACTAAAGATAGTCTTTGAAAGTGTAGTTTGTGTGTGATTGTCGTGGTACTGTTGTGTTGTATTAGATAATAAAATAATTTGTGTAATTGTTTATATATTTAGTTGGTTAATGCAACCTTACACTAACATTTCATAACCCTAGACACCAAACGTAGTCATCTTACATTCTATCTAGAATAAGTCTGAATGAGATCATAGTGGTGGTAGTAGAAAGGTGCCCTGGAAATTTACTCTAATATTTATTATATTCAGGGACCTTCACAGCTGACCTCATTCAGTACACTAAGACTTCTTAACAACAAACTGTATTAACATTTAACCCACCACAATGTTACATCACGCAATAAGTTTTGAAAAAGGCAATGATGAGTGTAAATAAATATATAAGTACCTCAAGCAATCCATAAGCAATTAAGCAACACAATCTACAGACACGTTGTAGCTGATGTCAACAAATCATCTGACATGTTAACATTGATTTCTCGTGGGAACTTAATAAGCATTCCCCTCTAAGATTTAGAAATGTCCACTGGTGTTTTATTGCGAAATATCTAAAAGTAATTGAGTCCTGAGAATACCTCGGGGAGAGATGACGGTTATGAAAATAAATGCAGTAAATATTAGCACGGCTGCACTTGGAGAACCATTACTGCACGATGCGGGCTCATATATTTGGATGTATGTATGTCTGTCTGTCTGTCTGTCTATCTATCTATCTATCTATCTATCTATCTATCTATCTATCTATCTATCTATCTATCTATCTGTCTGTCTGTCTGTCTGTCTGTCTGTCTGTCTGTCTATCTGTCTGTCTGTCTGTCTATCTATATATATATCTAATATCTATATATATATATATATATATATATATATATATATATGTCTATATATATATATATATATATATATATATATATATATATATATATATATATATCTATATATATATATATATATATATATATATATATTCAATCCTCGCCACTAACGTGTTCCGTATTAGTGGATTCGCTCATTCACGCGAGATACAATGTAATCTGTTCTTTGCCATTCGCGGGCACCTAGCGGTATTTGCTGTCATGCACAGTATGCAAAAATTTCGAAACGCCTACCGCGCAGCAAGGAGAGACTGGCTCCTTATTTTCGCGGCTTTCATTGTGTTTACATGTGTCTTTGTCGAGCATCTTTTCATCCACGTGTTTGCATTTTTTGCTGTGTTTGATTATTTTTGGAATTAATAATGACATCCAAACGGAGTGCAAGTGTGTTTGCAAGTGTGCCTAAGCGCAAGAAGGCTGTGATGAGCCTCAGTGATGAAGTACGTGTGTTAGGTAAACTTTTTTCTAGCATCTCTGTATGAAAATTTCTGTGTAAATGTTTTCAATGTTTGTTTTCCATGAATTTTGTAATAATGTGTGTGTGTACTTGTGAGTGTGGATGTGTGAACTAGTAGTGACAGTATGAGTGAATAGGTGAGTGAGTGAGTATTGTTACACAAAAAATATTATACAAACTATACTACAGTATTACAAAGTATTACAAAGAAAATAGTGTACATCAAATGATGAAAATACATTTATTTGTCATAAAATTCCGTATTCGCGGATTTCTGTATTCACAGTTTTCAAGGAACCTTACGAGTAAATAAGATGTTTTTACAAGTAGCGTACATCAAATGATGAATTTATTTATTTGTCATAGGATCAATGGTTCCGTATTCGCGGATTTCTGTATTCACGGGGTTTTCAAGGAACCTTAGCCCCGGGAATAGTGAGGATTGACTATATATATATATATATATATGTGTGTGTGTGTGTGAGTGTGTGTGTGTGAGTGTGTGTGTGTGTGTGAGTGTGTGTGTGTGTGTGTATCCCCATAGCAATATAGACATAAATGGAGGAACTGACATTGTTATTAAAATAAGATTACAAAAGACGAGGAGCTTTCAGTGCATTTGGAAAATATAGAAAACAAACTATATGTTGTTGTTGTTTAACTAGGGCTGCTGAGCTTCTCGTTTTTTTGCAGCCAATACCAAGTTGGTATTATCTACACTGTAGATCTGGGCTTTTCTTGAGGCTTTTCTGCCGATCCGAAACGTGCTGAGTTGAAATGATGTGCTCCAGCTTCTCCAGCTTGGCTAGCATTTAAAGGATCATCACCTATGATCCTAAGATAGGAGGAAGAAGTGCGTAACATACTGTGCATTCTTCGCCATCCAAAGGGGCTCTCTAAACATACAGAGCTAAAATACTGAGCTCTGGTTCTGGGCTCTCCCAAGTGATTGTCACGTCCTGCACATAGCCACTTCTCAGCTCCACCTGCCTATCATAGACCCATAGTGAGATCCTTCTGCATGCAGCCAACCAGGTAAAAAGCCAGAGTTACTTCTGGGGCTCAAGTGACTCCTCCAAGCTTAGTGTGCAATGCTGGGTTCTCAACATGTTTCACCACATGGGAGTTCCTGAAAGTGTGTGATGATTTCAAGAGTCAATAACGGTGTAATTAGCCTCACACTCAGGTTCACTTCCACATTTGAATACTGTAACATTGTGCATAGCTGGTGGTCACACAAGGATGACTCCAGAAATGTCTCCATGCATTAATCAAACGATATAACGTCCAACACAAAAATCAGAACCGTGACCTCTGATGTCAAGTCAGTCCTACTGTATGGCTTAGAAAATGGAGAACAATATAAACGATCACTATATATAAAATCCCAGCTTTTTTTAATCAGTAACGCTAAGAGGTGCAACTGTGGTTGAAAGTTAGACATTAATTGTTGTGACTGTATTGCCTTCCCTGCTTTGTAGTAGTGGTCCAACAGTGGCCAAAACTCAAGAGTATCTAATATGGGCTTCAAATGTATCTACCTTCGCACAAGATTACTCTTCGCAGAGATGTAGATAGAAGGGTGATGACACTTCTATTACAAAGGGAGTCTTCACAAGATATTTAGAATAAGCGAGAACAATACTGTTTTGGCTGAGTATGTTAACTCTGTAATTCTGCCGACGCTTTTGTGAAGGATTTAAGCACTTATTACTTTCAGCTCGTTTAAGCTCCCACCCCTGATTTACTCAGTGGGATTCTATTATTCTAGTACAGCTCTGTTTAGAGTGTGTGTAGTAATTTGACTGAGACAAACATGAAGGAACTTTAAAATGATTAAATCGAAGTTAAATTTTTAACATTACAAATAACAAAATTTAATAATCACTTAAGGTTTTAACAACTGGAAAATAATTTGAATAGTTATGGATCAAAACAAGTTATCATCACAGTCTTTATGGAATGTGAGATGTTACAAGAAGTTCAAGTGGCAGCATATATTTAAACTTAGCTGCCAATGACGGTTCTGCTCCTTCTTATGGGTGTGTTATTTTCACTCTGCTCACGCTCGTCTCTGATCAAGGTTGTCGGGGGTAGCTCGTTTCCCAGAAATGTCAAGGTGAGTCTACCACGTGGGTCCTTCGTCTTAAAGCTTAGGCCACGGTTCCCTTCTTGTTCCAAAGATAGTACTTTTTGCTGGCACCACCAATAACTATAGTAAAAGAATAGAACGAAACGCTCTTCTGAGTATGGCGTTTTCCACCCCATACTTATGGGTTCCTATCTTCCCATATCACCATCCCAATTAACTCAGAATTTCTCCTCGATGAGAGTTAAATTTAATCCCTCGGGATAAAACTTTCTTTACATTTAAATAGAATAGCTTTCGCCGTTACTTTAAATTTAAATGAAAAGGTTAACAATACAGATAGAGTCTGTTTACATATACATCTCCACTGATTGAAAAGTGTTCACAATACAAATTGAATATGTTTTCATTCATGTTTTACGCTGATTTTTAACAGTTTGAAACTTCCATTACTTAAAAATGAATGTTTTTAAATAGACATTTACACTGGTTTAAAGCTTGAAAACTTACATTAATTTTAAAGTGACTATGTTTATAGGGACATTTACACTGCTTTGAAAATGTAAGTATTATACTTAGAATGTACATCATTTCTTTCATCTTTCCATCCCTGCTCCATAGGGAACCTGGAACTACTTTATGCTTTTAGTTCTCTTTACGAAACTATAAAAAAGCAGCCACCAGCCCGTGCAGTGGTGGTTCACGAATCATCATTCTATATGCTGAGGTTGCCAGCCTCAAATGACTTTGACATCCACAAGCAAGTTTCACATATCAAACTTCACATGGTATTATATATACATATATATATATATATATATATATATATATATATATATATATATATATATATATATATATATATATATATATATATATATATGTTAGTTCACATGTTAGTAATAAAATATAAAATGTAAATTACAACTTACGCCAATCCTGACTCACATACTTTTAGCTCAGATGAATAAAAAAAGACTTGAATCGGCCTCTTACACGCGTCTGGGGTGTCGTTAATTTAACAGGTTCCCTCTCTGACTTCGTGTGTGTTCCTTCAGTTTCCTCAGTCCCGGTTTCCTTAATTAAAATGTTAGAGATTTCCTGGGCTATATTGTAAGTCTTGATAAATACTCCAATAAAAGGTGGCAGGTATATTAAGAAGGAATTCTGAATTCTAATTCTTCACTGTAGCAGTCTGGTGTCTTGGCAAGCGATTTCTCAAGGGAAATAGCTTGAGAAAATTATCAGATTATATTCCCTGCCTTCGTTTGTTATGAGCTATCAAATAACTCCAATCATATTCAAACAGGCGGGTTATGAGGTAATTTCAAAATATTCCGTCATCGGATCATCTTGAACGTAAGGCAGAGGTCAACTCTCACATATATGGTAATAAGATGTTCGATGCCCTTGTTACAAACGTACAGACAGATCGGTAAACTCATAGAACAGCGTGTTCAAAATGTAACCATCAATACTTTATCAGAAAGTACTCTTGTTATAACAAGGAGAACAGGAAACGCTTGTCATAAGTGTCCGCCGGTACACGAGATCTTATGCTAATCTTACCCAAGCTGTGCCACTCCCTTGCGACCGCGAGTAATTATCTCAGCAAATCTGGGTAGCGTCAAGCAAATGTGATTATTATCACCTACAGGAAGTGTCAAGCGATTCGACAATACTCAAGTATCTGCTACTTAGCAGAAAAATAACGAAGAAAGAAAGAAAAGCGCGATAATTGACAGCAAATAATAAAAATCAGTACCACAAATGTACTGATACTGCCGTAGTGAAAAAAAGATCGATAGGGGCCGCCTCGTTTTGTCACAATTGTATTTTTTCCCTTATATGTACCCTCCCGAAAATAGTAACGTTTATTTGTAGAATGCGCAAATGAGGGTGATAGCAAAAAAAATATTTTAGAATGTGTGATCCCGTATACACACATTGAGAATCCTCGCTGCTGCTACGTAGTTCGTGTACTGTGGTGATGCAAACAGGCGGGTTATGAGGTTTCAAAATACGTCATTTTGAATAAGAGGTCCAACTCTCACAAAATTGTCGTTAGGTTTTTGGTGCTTTTGAATGTAAAACGTACAGACAGTCGGTATGAAACTTTTACACTGGTAACCAATAAAGCTACAATTCAGATGACGGTATGTAACTTTGAAACACTGGTACCCAAATAAAGACTTTACTTTGACCATTCGAGATTGTGGATTAACAGAAGAACATTAATAAACCAGTCCGCCGGTGTCTAAGTATACCCATAGCATAAGTGAAAGTATCTTCACAAATTGACAAGTCGAAAGCAAATGAATTACCAAAGTAGAAAGTGCGATGAGAGAGGCACTACTTTGCCAGACAAATCCAAAGTAAACCAGACATAGTGAAAGAAAAGAAAAGCGCGGATAAACAGCAAATAATAAAAAATCAGTTTCCAAACTGCAGAAAAACCTGCCATAGTGTGAATAAAAAGAATATGATCCGCCATAAATCCGTTTTGTCACAATTGTATTTTTTTCCCTTATATGTACCCTCCGAAAATTAGTAACGTTTAAAGAATGCGCTAAATGAGGGTTGCACAACAAATTTGCTTGTGAATCAACCCATTGGGCTAACGTAGTTCGAAATAGTGAAGGCTACAAAAAAACTTTTGAAAAAGTAAAACGTTAGGTTTTGGTGCTTTTGAATGTAAACAACGGGCTTTTTACACTGGTAACCAAAAAATACAGACTTTTCATTAATCACTACGTAAAATGAAAGATTGAAATGATTACCAAAGTACCGGCAAAAACCAGACAAGTGTCAAAGTAAACCAGACAATTTAAAGAAAACCTGCAGATAGAATTAAGATGCTTTTGCTGGAATCCCCCAGGGTAAACGAAATAGTGGAGGCCAAAAAACCACACAAACAAACAAAAATACACACACACGCGCATGAAGAAATGATGTCGGCATAAATCAAAGATTTAAAGAAAATGCGGAAAGATCTTGAACTGATGTCATAGGACAAGATGGCTTGTCGTGTATTTGTTCAAGACCTCTGCCCCTAAGGAAGATGAGGAATGATTATGATGATGATCTATTATGAGCTTGTAACATAATTAACCAGTGACAGTATTGTTCATTTTTGAAGGTTTATCTCTAAATATATAATTACCCACATGTCAACACAAGATTTTATTGGTTATGTACCTTGCCAGATTTTTTAACATCAAAATGCAATATCTACAAAAATACAAAAAACAAATGAACCAGAATCATGTTTCAATATTAGCTCGTTGACGCAATCCCGACCAAATGGAATGACGTAGTTCTTCCCAGATGGAATTCACCCAGAGACACAAGCGGCAGCTTCGCATTGGGATGTTCGTGTGGTTAATGACTCAGGTAAAGGCTTGATAGAGAGAAAGGTAGATAAGATATCATTTGTGACCATTTGACTGGTATTGGTAATTGTTAACACTGTAATCAATCAATCAATACCCTTATCTTCCCAAGTAGCATAGTTCTTCACAAAACACGTGCCTAGTTCTCCGTCAGGTCTAGTTCTTTCCACGTCTTACTCGTCTTTGTGTTATTTCTGTCCCCAGTTGTCTTCTCCATGTATGAACCTCTTTTTAAATGTCAGAGCAAAATAGCGGGACAAGATACAAAGGTAGAAGAAGAAGAAAGACTAGAAGATTAAGAATGAGGCACTGTAGTAATCAAAAGTATAAACAACAATGATGCTGATAATATGAATCATGATATACAGATGATGATAACTGTTATTATGATAACAAGGATGAAAGTAAACTTGACGATGATGACGATGTTAGGGTGATCGAGATAAGAAAGTTAATGAAAGTGAAAAAAGATAATGGTCATGTTGACAGCGGTGGTGAAGGTGATGGTGAGGTTGCAGAAGATAAAAAAAAACCAGATGATAATAATATATGTGGTGATAATGATGTAAGCACAACTTACATGTTATGTCTATGAGCGTAGTTAACTTGTCTGTCTTCCCCCAAGGCAACAACACTGTTAAAGATCCAGTAAAATTCAGACTTAGCTAACTGCTGCAACTATAATGTATGATGTTACTGTACGCAGTCGGTGTTTTAACTAAATGAACATACATAAATAACATTAGCAAAGATGGTACAACTACCTTACCTGCTTCAATTGCAATGGCCGATCCGTATCTATTTCAAATTCTATGTTCTCTATTTATCTACTTCAATTACTATGTACACTCTGTCTCTATTTAAATTACTATGTACATTTTTGTTTCTACTTCAAAATCTTCTTCCCTGTAAATCTACTTTAAGTTCCGTGTCCACTTTATGTCTAGGCCAAGTATTATGTCCACTTTATGTCTAGGCCAAGTATTATGTCCACTTTATATCTAGGCCAAGAATTATGTCCACTTTATATCTAGGTTAATTATTCTGTTTAGGTCACGTATTATGTCCACTGGCCTAGGCGACCATGGATCTCAACAAAAACTATCAGTCCTTATACTGCACATGTTATCAAATCTGCTGTCATCCTTTATTGCAACTTATTAAACTATCCATTTTGTTCTCGTTATTGTCCTCTGTCTCTTTTTTCATTATTGTTGTCTTTGGTTTTATCTGTTCTCTTCTAATGAATTAGATAAAAGATGTGAGCTATTTCTTTCTCTTGTGTCACATCATCATAATCATTCTCACTTTCCACTGCAACAACCACCACAACAGCTGATCCCCTTGCAGGAGCCAGCACCAAACATTAACACGCGAATACAGTGGTGGTTGTTGCAGCAATTTCTTGTTCACGTGATGAGGTTGTCAGCCTTATATTAATCTCCTTGTACAACATACATAAGGAAGCAGTACTCCCATTCTGTCATTGTCTCATCAACATTTGTTCGTATTTAGCTTGAGCACAACCACCTCTTTTAAGATATTCCTCATTAGTTGCACGCTACACTTGGACCCTCCCCATTCTTCTGAAAAAATGTCATCCTTGCTTGAGTTACTTCCTGATTCAGAGATAACAGAAGTATAATGGATCAGTTTACCAAATTAGAAAACGACGTCAAATCAGAATTTAAGATAAAAGAAAACACAGTAGTCATATTCTTTGAAATATCTAGAGCAATGGCAAAATGCTGGATAGAAGGATCTCTTCCTAAGACCAGAAAAACAGAAATAAGAGACCAACATGGAAAATTACTTGGAACAAACCTTATTCGGCGATATTCTGCTGTACAAATAAACAGCAATAAGTTAGATATAAGCCAAAAATATAATGGCATTGGGCAGGGATCAGTCATGTCGCCAACAATAATACCACCGTTGCGAATGACATAGTGAAGAATTTATTAATATACCAAATACTGTTTCGTAATTTTCAGATTACTACCATATGACGAGCCGGAAAGAAAGCCTTCCCACTTCTATATAATACTCCAATAGAAAATAGACAAAATCTCAGAATACAGTACACGTTGCGGTTTTAAAATCAATGTTAACCATAAATGGATATAAGCTATATATCTCCCACACGTTTTGTTTCCTGAGTACAACATTATACAGAATGCTAAATTGGAATCAGTATATATAATATCTAACAAAATGCTATTCAGACCTAATTAATAAACTAAGGATCGCACAATGTAACCGGTGGGAAGCCAGCACAAAAACAATGCTTATGTTGTATAAATTATGAGTCAGAGGACAAACTGACTTCGCCATTAAGGTCAAGGCAAATAGACTACAAAACCAAACCATAAGAATAATTGTAGACGCAGCACAAAAAATATAATTGGTAAGAATTAGAGGCAATTTTGGAAATAATGTCGTTAAATTTAAGGAATATAATAATAAAGACAATTGAGCAAACATATCAGACAAAAACAAGTTAGCCGACACTACAAGAAGACAAAAGATTGATTTTGTTGAGGAGTACAGAAAACAACTAAAATCACAGTTTCATGACGTACACATTTAGACAACACGCTTTGTTTCTCCTCATCTTCATAAGTAATCTCCATTGCATCTATCGCATCATCCAGTATTATATCATCTAATTCATTGGTCACATGACGAGTCACGTGTGCAACATTATCCCGCTCTGTTTTTTTAGTTTGTACTTCTTCGTTATCCGATGTTTCCTGGACAGAGACTCTTGCGTCACTGTCATCTGAGGAGTCAGATTTGACAGAGTCATGATCGTCTGCTGGAGTTTGTTCGGTGGCAGTTTCTTCTTTCTTCCTTGTGGTTTCATCAGCGCTTCCTGTCACCTAAGTAGCAGATAGAAAAAAACAGATAGTGAACGGGTTGTTACATGAATGATTCTGTTTTCCATATTAAGACATTTTGTTTAAAACTATTACTAGACTACACAATATTTTTATATTTGGACATGCGCCCTAACATAACGGACGGACTTTGTGTCTAGGCTGAATGGGGTGTGCCTCGGTAAAACAAGGCAGAACAATTTAAAATAAAAACTATTGTTATAATCTTCTTCTTCTTCTGGATCCTTAGCCCCTGTCTGTCAAAAACAGTCAGTGGCCATTGTTCTCATCAATAGAACAAATATTCTCTAACAAGTTTAATAACGTGGAACTGATCAAATCTATGTGAAAAAATGTCACTGCTGTACCAGGTAAAAAAGAAAGACAAAGGTAGTCCCGTGGTAGATACTGCCATAGGGAAATGATGTGTTAAAGACTTCACTATACAAGG
This sequence comes from Oreohelix idahoensis, assembly GCA_024509875.1. Taxonomy (NCBI): domain Eukaryota; kingdom Metazoa; phylum Mollusca; class Gastropoda; order Stylommatophora; family Oreohelicidae; genus Oreohelix; species Oreohelix idahoensis. The sequence goes on from JAMPIV010021057.1 coordinate 26,253, forward strand.
CCCAGCCTCGAAAGATGTGGTGACCAGTTTCCTTCCTCGCTGCCTTTTTCTTCCCTAACTCAATTGCAAAGGCAGGTACCCTGTTATAGCTGAGTAGACTGAAGCGTGTCGATACCATGAATTGAACCCGGCACCTTTGCCGCTGGAGACCAGCGCTCTAACCACTCTGTCTGTCAATGGGACCTGGAATACCAGGTGTGCACAGATGAATTTATTGTGCGTTATCGTATTTAGCAGCAAATTTCTTTAACCAATTGGTCGAGTGATTAGAGCGCGTGCCTTTCAAAATCTACCAGACCCCAGATTCAAACCAAGAAGCGTCACGTTCCAAACTACCAAGCTATAAATTAGTTAATGACTCTGCTCTTGAGTTAAAGAAGGCAAAGGCATCGTGGAAAGGAACTACCCACCCACCTTATAAAATGCTGCACCTAGTATAATTAAGTATTGACCACTTCACTCCCCTACTGCAGTATCTGCTACAAGATTATTTTCCCGTTTCTTAGGTTGTCAACACATTCACGATACACCTACTATTCGTTCAAGGTTTCACGGTCGTTCCTTTCAAGTCTTTCTCCAATTCCCTTCTCCAAGTGTCACGTGGTTTCCTTCTATCTTTCTTACCAATGGGATTCCAGAAAAAGCCCTGTTTTTTTAATGCTTTCAACATTTCTCAAAATGTGTTATGTCCAATGTTAGCATTGTTTTCTCACGCACTGCTTCTTGTCATCAATTCCATATGAGTAATCTTGTCATACTATGTCAATATTTAGAGTCTTTGCAAGCACACATATATAAAAATCTCTCACTTTTTCAATCATTCAACCAATAAACTTTAGCTTCCCACAGAACATAGGCGATCATCAAACACATGCAAAATCTTCCTGCTTCGTGCCATTAGCTCATGTTCTTTCCCCATCTTCCTTGTCACTTTCACTTATGTCACCAGTTCCCTTCTCCAAGCGTTTTTAGATTACCTCTGCCTCTCTTACCATGGGGATTTCAGAACAAGAATTGCCTTGTAATGCTATCAACAGGCTTCTCTTGTTCGTTTAATGTACGAGCATTTTTTGAGCCAAGCCTTGAGATTTTCCTAGGCGAAAAAAGGTAAGTCGGCAACCCAGACTCCATTCGGCTTTCTCTGGGTTGCATCAGACTCCATTCGGTTTTCTCATGGTTACCAGAGGACCTTCTTCTGCCTTGGATCGTTGAATTTAATTTTTTCCCCTTTAGTTGACCTGTCCATGTTGTGCGTCGAAGTTTGTGTGGTTTAAAATATCTACAGCATGTGGTAACTGGACTCAAGCCCCAACCCTCCTTGATCGTCTTTTACAACATGTATAGTAGCTTATAGTGTTACCACTCTCTGCTCCCGCCTTTTTTGGGCCTCAGTAACACACGGGTGTAACTGCTTGCTTGTCAATTTTTGTTGTTGTCCATGTATCGCACTCACAATAAAAGACTGGTTCGTGACCTTTAAGTGAAAGATTCTAAAGTGGAATTCAGAGACCAGAATCTGAGTAACGCCACTTGAACACAAGGTGAGAACAGATGCTTGAAGTGACTAGAAAATACAACGAGGAAGCAGTCAATTAATATAACTAGGCACTCCCTGGTCTCAAGATCACTAATGTTGCACTGACGACAAAAACAAGGCAAATGCCAGTGAAATAAGAGATGAGAATAACTTGTTGATAGCAGTACCATGCAATCTTGATTCTGAAATACCCAGAGCAAGAGAAAAAAAGGAGAGAAAGAAGACACGGACTGACTTGCTAAAGTCTGCCAAGGTCACAACGGTTTTTAAGACAACTAGTTGGAGGCTGTGCTCTGTGGGAAGCTGAAAGATCGTTCATCACAACTGACATTTTCGATCCCTTTGGAGCACCAAAGCAAAACTAGACCTGGGCTCCTTGCAGTTAGCCTGTGCCAAAATATTCATGTGGTCCTCAGTGGTGGTCTCAGTCATTCATTTTGTACGTGATGGCAGTGCCAACAGTATTCTTATTTATTTCTTTGTGTCTTCAGAGACCCCCGGTTCTAGACGGGGAGCAGGAGCAGAAACATACTGAGGTACAACTATCTATTAACATTAGTGCTTCTTATATTTATACACATAGCATATCATATGTTCAATTTGGAAGTAAAAGCAAATGAACTAAAATAGTCACTATAGAGAAAAGAAAATACAAGAATGCACGGACAATGATATCACAGGTGACGACAGCATCATAATGGCAAACAAATACATGTGGCAACAACAATATTTTAAAATGCTATAGAAGGCCTACCAGTTTCCCAATCTCGTTGTGTAACTCTCCTTCTGGTGCAACTTTATCGAGCGCCCTCTTGCGTACAACAACAGAGTCCTCAAATAAATAAATAAATACACAAATAAAAAAATAAAAAATATATATATATATCGTAACATACAGTTGAAGCCGCAATTTTATTTTTGTAATACAAGTAGAATTGCTTCCTCAAGACGTCTTGTAAGGATATGGGCCCCCAAAAACTGTAGGTATATTAAAATAAAATAATAACTGAACATACATGCCACACGCTATGGTTTACCCATAATCTGTACGGGGTGTTTGCGTTTTCAGATGTGTACGGCCCGTACAAACGTCTGTACGGGTTTTTTCGCCTAATTATTAAACATACATATAAATCGATCGTCTTGTGCCACTACCGTAGCCGTAATTTGCGTCATTTTTAATGTTATTTGCAAGAGAGTTAGCTTCCGTTTCCGATCTTTATTTAGTAATGGGAGTATCCGCGTTTATTTTCTGTGAATTTTTTAAATAGCAATCAATCGGCATCGAATACGCGGTCATTTTTGCTCCAATTTTAATGGATTCTGACTCCGATGCGATGACAAGGAGATCTTTGTCTTTATTAGCGCTAATATCGGTTCTCAGAATATGGGTGATGGCAGAGATGGAAACGAAAGTAGAATGTCATTGCTAGTATGTATAATTTTAGGGGTTAGGATTAGGTTTATCGGAAAGGTTTAGGATTACGGCCGAATGTCACTGCTGACGAGGGCGTTTGTTGCTTTGCTACTGATGATGGGTGTAACGAAAAGATCGTCATTTGATTTGTATTGGTCAAATGACTTTAACTGAGATGCAAAGGAAAAGGACTCTTTGTTTGTTGGTTTTTTTTTAATTTAAAAAAAATTTTTTAAATTAACAAACATTTTTTTTAAATTTTTAAATCCTTTTTTTCATATATCCATACCTCTCGTCCTATCACATCTAACATGTACACAAACAAATTTTATATCATCAGATTCATCATTCATTTTTTTCTATACAGTCCAAATATTAGAGCAATTGACCAAAACACTATAGAATTTACAAGTCATCCACTATAAAAAAAGGGGGTGTTGTGAAAAAGAATGCAGCTGCAGGGCACATTTTCGGGAAAACAATGCAGCGTGCTAAAGATAAGGTCCTATCAAACACAGGATTTCCTGGTCTGTTAGTGATAATTAAGCGCAGAAATAGACTAAATGATGACACGATCACATCATTTTTACAGTGCAAAATAAACTCAGACAAATACTGTTTGAGTTTTAAAATAAATGAAGACCTGTTTTAAAAGGCAAAGTCCCCATGCCTCTATGATGCAGCTGTAATTAAAATTTTTTTTTACACGAATTAACTCTTTTGATACGTTTTTTTTCTGTCTTTTTTTGTGTACAGGTTTTGCTGGTCTTTGTACAGGGTTTTTGAATTGTTTGTACAGGTTTTTCATCTCCGAGGTGTGGCATGTATGACTGAAGAACATTATTTTCTTTCTTGAACAAATTAAATCGATGGAGTCCCATGCGGCGATTTACAATAATGCAGACCTAAATAATCTCAGAGCACTACATTACAATCAATGGCACCGATTCAAAAGAACTGTGATACAGTGGGTCCTATTAAGCTGCAACATCCCTGGCAATGAACAAGCTGACAGATTAGCAAAGGAAGGTGGACATCTGCCACAATGTTCCATAATTATTTCCCACTTAAGCTCTATAGTCCTCTTGTTCCATAATTATTTCCCATTTAAAGGCTATAGTGCCCTTGCTCATTGCCTCCAGCACTTCCTTTTCGAGTCGCTTTTCAACAATATGTTACGTCTGTTCGTTTGTCCAACATATTTAATATTTGTTTTGACTATCTTTGATCTCGTTCATTCGTTCTATTTCCATTCATAGTATGTTTAGGAACTTTATGTTTAGGAAATTTATGTTTAGGAGATTTATGTTTAGGAACTTTATGTTTGTTTAGGAGGAGCTTTTTGTTTATGAGATTTATGTTTAGTGTCGTGAATTATTCTAATCCCCATATATAAATTAAAACGTAAATGCAAAGCCTAACAAATAAATTTAATAAAAGGAAAGAAGAATGGTAAAGAACAGTGCTGTCACAATGCCTGTACTCGAAATCCCCCTTGTTTTCTACTTCGTCGGCAAATTGTAACGCTTTCACGTTGATAGTAAAAGCCTACTGTGTCGCTGCACGCTTTCTTCAATGAAACGTGTACTGTATTTCTTGGAAAACCCTTGAGATACGCAAGCTGATCAATGACCTAAATTTAATATTTCATTCATTCCATTTTATACACGGCGTAACTAAAAGACAGATGGACTAAAGGATAGAGAGAAGGGAGAGGCAGAAAGCAGGGACACGTGCAACACTAAACACGCGTCGCGCGATACACAATTGCTGCCATCAAGCGTGTAAGGCCACATGCACTAACTTTATTTCAAATCGACAGTGATAAAATTCACTACCCATACCAGAGTTAGGTTTTAAAATCCTGAAAAACGCTTATTGGGAATTATGACATTATACCGGTTTACGTTTGAAAACATGACAGCACGACTATCCTAGAAGAAAATGCATATTGGCTCCCTTAAATTCGTATATTTGGGTTCCTTAGGGTTTGCTGACAAAGAATATGTAAAACGTTACGCAAATAGTCTAGGAATTACCAAGTTATGGCCAAAATAAAATAGTGGGGGTGCCTGACAGCATGAAATCATTTCTGCTCATAAAATTTTTTTATAACGTGTTTGAAGAAACATTACGTTACGGAAATAGCCTACCATGTTAACTCCTATGTGATTGGAGCGCAACAAATGAAAGACTAAACACGATTGGTCGGACTATAAATACTATCTTGTGTTGTCAGGGGAAACGTGAGAAAGGGGTACTTTTTTTAAAAGATGTGTAGACGTGGTGTGATTGGGTAGAGCTGCGAATATACACAATTCAGAGCGTCTGTTCATTGCCACATCTTGTAATAAACCTACTAAGAAGCAGTGCGTTGAGCACCAGTGTATATTTTTTATAAAATAAAGCCTGGGACATCGGCAGATCGGAGTTGTGCTATATTCATTGCCAGTCAACGAAACTGTTTATTATTATTTCCATGAATTGTGGTAAGCTTGAAATATTCAATATCTTTTAATGAAAATTGAATGTAAATTGATAATTTATGTCTGTATATATGTGTGGTTCAGTAGCGAACATGATGTAAAGCCTATAGTGCTCCAGCCTGAACAGAAGGTGTCGGAGGAAAGTAAAACTGCATGGAATGGCCAAACAGTACACTGACACCTAGATTATTAACTAGAAAGAAATAATGCTGGAATTGCAGAGGCGAAGTAACCATTAGGGAGGGAAATACTGGTATAAAGTATTTCAGATGAAGCTGACAGTTGGCCTAACGCTCTGAACTCAATGTTTGTGATGTATTGTGCTCAGTGTAGAAATGGAGTATAAATTAGTTCTGACGTAGAAGGTACAACCTTCTTGTTTCAATGACCGTGGTCTTAAAGTTATTGAGCAGCACCTGGTCAGAGCTTTGTTGAAGCCAGAGGTGGACAGCATACTCCTTGGTCCATATAGCAACCAGTGGGGTGGCTCCAGAACTCATTTAAGTAAACGAGCAGAGGAGTCTTTTACTGCAGTCATCACGCAAGATAAGAGAGTGTGGCCATGGAGCTCAACATTATGTACCCCCATCTTAAAATGACATTATAAACTAAAATTAAGAGGGGAATTTAATTGTTTTAATACCAGGAACTGAGAACATCTCCAATACTAGTTCCAATAGAAACAAACTATTGAAGTCATGATGACAAAAACCAACAGAGCTTGAACAAAACAAAACCAGTATTACCTCATATTACCACTACACAACTGACACACATAGGATCATCATCATCATCATCAGTTGCCATCTCCACAACGAAGGTTGGCTGTAATGGATCTCCAACGTCTTCTGTCTCTTGTCTTGATGGTGCACTCTGATAGACTCTTTCCTGTCCATCTCTTGATGTTGTCTTCCCACTTATAGCGCTGTCTTCCCCTTGCACGTTTGCCTTCAACTCTCCCTTCTGTTATGGTCTTCTGCAAGGTGTTATGCCTTTTTATGTGGCCAAAGTATTTTAGCTGTCGAATTTTGACCTCCCTCATTAGTTCTCTTTTCATACCTAGATTTTCTAGGACCTCCTTATTTGTTTTCATCTCTTTCCATGAGATACGCCCCATTCTTCTATATATCCACATTTCAAGAGCCTCAATTCTTTCTTCCAAATGCTTATTCATCGTCCATGTTTCTGCACCATACAGAAATGCAGAATATATATAACACTTTATGATTCTCAGTTTTAATTTGTGAGATAACTGTTTGGGATGTCAGTATATGTTTCATGTTGTTGAATGTAGCTTTGGCCATTCCTATTCTCTTCTTGATTTCTGTTTCACATCTGCCATCTTCTGTTATTATATGACCGAGATATACGTAGCTCTTGACTTGTTCCAGGATTTCCCCATTTTACGCTTATCTTTTTTAATGTGGGTTTATCGTCTGTTTTGCTAATTATCATAGTTTTTGTTTTCTCAATATTAATGTCGAGTCCATATTCATGACTTATACTGTTCACTTGCTTCACTAGTTCTTGTAACTCCTGTTCGCTTTCAGCTAACAACACGGTATCATCTGCATATCTAAGGTTGTTTATTGACCTTCCACTGATGTTCAGTCCTGGTATTTCCTGTATCTGTTTGAAAATTTTTTCGGTGTATAAATTAAATAGGCAGGGGGACAGCACACAACCTTGTCTGACACCTCTTTTTATGTCTATGTATGGTGAATAATTCCTTCCAGATCTTACTGTGGCAGTTTGCTCCCAATAAAGGTTACTGAGTATTCTTATATCTTTTCCATCAATACCTATGTCTTCGAGGCATTCAATTATTTTCTCATGATGGACTCTGTCAAAAGCCTTCTTATAGTCAATGAAGCACATATACATACTTTTTTGGACCTCTGTATATTTTTCTGCTAATATTCTTAGGCAAAATATTGCCTCTCTTGTTCCACTGTTCCGTCTAAAACCAAACTGTTCTTCCTGGATTTCGCTGTCTACTTTACTTTTTATTCTTTCCTGTATGATTTTGAGCAGTATCTTAATTGCATGACTCATCAGGCTGATTGTTCTGAAGTCTGAACATTCTGTTGCATTTGGTTTTTTGGGCAATGTTATAAAAACTGATGTCTTCATGTCGTGTGGTATATATCCTGTATTGTATATACATCGTTGCATATTTCTGTGATTGTATCTATACCAAAGCTCTCCAGAGCTTCTATCATTTCAATTTTTATGTTATCCATGCCTGCTGATTTTCCTTTTTGTATCATATGAATGGCATTCTCTACTTCTGATCTGAGAATGTTTGGGCCTTCATTAGAATCTGGTGATGGTTTTTTTACCTCTGTTGTCCTCGAATAATTCTTTTACGTATTCTGCCCATCTGTTTGATGTGTCTTTCTCATCAAGTAATATTACACCATTTTTGTTCTTGATACAGCTTCCTCCTTGTGCAAACCGTGACCGATTTGATAATTTCTTTATTTCTTCATGCATATCTCTTGTCCTGTGCTTTGCTTCCAAGTCTTCTATTTCCTTGCATTTTGTTTCTATCCACCGTTCTTTTGCTTCTCTACACATAGTACGTATGTCATTGTCTATTGTTTTATATTCTGGAGTGTTTTTTGCTTTCTTTCTTTCGGTCATTTTATTCAAGATGTCATCTGTCATCCAAATTTGATTTTTCTTAGACTCCTTTTTAGGTAAATTTGCATTCGCTGATTGTATGCTTGTTTTTAAGCATTCCCATTTTGCGGTTGCTTTTTCTTCTGGGTTTTCTCTTCTATACTGCTCCATGCTTTCTGTCAATAACTGTTGATATTTATTTTTGACGTCGATTAAATATTTCTGTTTTATATCTGGTTGTTTCAGCGCTGATATTTCTATCTGGGGTTCCTCCTGTCTTCTGTTTCCTGCTCTTTTCAGCTTTATATTTACTTTGATGACGACTGGATTGTGATCTGAATTTATGTCGGCGCCAGGATATGTCTTTGCACTTGTGACACTGTTCTTAAATCTATGTTTTATCATGATATAGTCGATTTGATTTCGTGTTATATCTCCTGGGCTTTTCCATGTGTATAATTTCCTTGGGTGGTGTTCAAAAAAGGTGTTACATATGATCAGCTGGTTTTCTTCACAGAACTGGATAAGTCTGTCTCCTCTATCATTTCTTGTCCCTAATCCATACTGTCCTACTAACTCACATAGGATACCATTAATAATATATGTCACTATAAGAATCATATTAATAAATTCTGTACATATAACCTGTAATTAAATTGATTGTGATTCCTGGTTCCCTTTGTATTTGAATCAGGACACATATACATTCATGACAGCAATGAATACATATTGTTATTTGAAAAGTTATCAGTGACTCCTTTAAGATATCCTCTTAGAGTGTTTTATGTATGTGAGTGTCACAGTGTTGTCAAGTGTGGTGGAATAAATTAAATTGTTTATCTGTCTGTTGTTGTTATGACTTACAATTCATCATACACATACCCTAGACATATAACGTAGTCATCACACTATTCCAGAATAATTCTGACTGAGGTATACATATGTGGCAGTAAGTAAGGTTATCTATAATACACTACTCTTATTAGATATAGATACCTTCACAGCTGATCTCAGTCAGTACACTAAGTCCCCTATAAATATTTATAACATCCCATTTTACCACATATATTGGGGTCTCGCCCTCGGGATTTTGAATCTTTCCCTATTACAAATATTGGGGGTAACTCACTTCAGGGAATAATAAGAATTAAAGGGTATCCTTGGGTGAAAATAAATAAGGTTGAGCTCACGGTGCCTGCGTTGTCTTGAGTTAATTAGTCATAGATAAAATTGTTTAGACATTTATCTGTTAGACAATGGCCGACCTGGCAAAATTTCGATCTGCTGCTGTACAGACTGCGAAAGAGTTAGGAATGGACGGGCAAATTATGATTTCTTATGTCACTGCTGAATGTGACAAATATATTGAACGGGAAGAAAGAAGATTAGAAAAAGAGGCCGAAAGAAAATTAGAATCTGAAAGATTGGCCGAAGATAAGAGAATAGAAGCTGAAAAGGAAATTAAGAGGTTGCAGATTGAGGCTGAGGCTAAGAGGTTGCAGATTGAGGCTGACAAAGAGGCTAAGAAATTGGAAGCAGAAGAAAGAAGATTAGCTGCAGAAAGGGAAGCCGAAGAAAGAAGATTGACTGCAGAGAGGGAAGCAGAAAAGGAGGAGAAGAGATTACAAAGGGAACACGAGTTACGACTAAGGGAGTTTGAGTTTCAAGGCCATGCTCCTGAAAATGGTGCCAGTCCCTTTGCCTCTGATGCCACTGCTAGCCAGGGAGCCTCAACCTCAGCTATGAATTTTCATTTAGATCATTTTGTTGAGAAAGACGATGATATAGAGAGCTATCTAAATAGGTATGAACTATTAGCTACCACATATGGGTTAGAGAGAGAAAGGTGGAGCTTAAAGTTATCTCAGGGACTTCGTGGGGCAGCTTATGAAGTTTTTGCAAAAATGAGCAGAAGTGATCAGGAAAATTATGACATGCTAAAGCAGGCTCTTTTGTTAAGATATGAAAAGAATGCAGAATTTTATAGGAAAAAATTTAGGAATGCTAAACTACTGTCAGGTGAAACCTATCACCAGTTCTCTGCACGAATAGAGACATACTTGGAGAAATGGACTTCTCTGGGGAAAACCCAAGATCTTAAGGAAATGGTCCTTATGGAGCAATTAAGAGAGTCCATGGCTCCAGACCTGAGAAAGTTTCTCATGGAACAAGGTGCAGAGAGGCTGGGTGAGTTGCTAAATGTTGCTGAAAGGTATCAAGCAGCTCAAGCAGAGGTAACAGGTAATAAAAAGAAAGAAGTGGATAACTTTAGGGCACCACAGAACTTTAATAAATTTGATCCTAGGGATCAAAACAAAGGTAAGCACCAGTTTGATAGGCCACGGTATGAAAATAAAAATAAAACCCCACAATTCGATGAAAGGAAATATGATGAAAGAAAATCTTACAACCAAGGAAAAAGGTGGTGTAAAAATTGTAAGATAAACAATCATGACACTGACCATTGTAGAATGAAACCTCCTCATTGTGCTGCTATGACATCGCGGAAAAAGGAAAAGAAGGTCAAACCTGAAGAACTACAGGAACCATACCACCCCCCAGTGTGTGAAGATGTCATCTGTAATGGTGTCACTATAAGGTGTTTATATGATACCGGTTTAGATTACGATTCCGTTGTGAGTTCTCACCTGGTGCAGGCCGATCAATACACCACAGAAACAGTGGAGATTCAAACTGCAACCAAGGATGTAGCTACCATGACACTTCCCGTCGCCCGAATAAAAGTGAAAACGCGATATGTGGAAGGAATCATAAAAGCAGCAGTGATAAATGAGCCAATCTACCCTCTGATATTGGGGTGTAGATATGTCTTCTTGGGGAATCCCAAGAGACCTGTGATATTGGCAACAGTGCAGACCAGATCACAGTCTAAAAAGGAGGAGGATAATCCAATAAATACTCACCCAGATGAGATGAGGAAGGCACAGGCTGAGGACAAAACACTCAAGCCATGTTTCAAGAAGTTGCCCAAATCTCATACACCTCCAGGCAAGGGAGAGTTTTATATGAAGAACAAACTGATATATAGGAAGGCTGGATCTGAATCCAATGGTCACGGACAGCTGGTCCTTCCCACTTCATATAGGACTAAAGTGTTGGAACTAGGGCATGCGATTCCCTTCAGTGGTCATATGGGAATCAGCGCAACAGGACAGCGAATAGCTTGTCATTATTTCTGGCCAGGAATAACTGAAGATATCAAACGATATGTAAAATCCTATCCAGAGTGCCAACGAGTAGCACCTAAACATTGGACTGCACCAGCAACTCTGGGGGAAATGCCCATAGTGGGAACACCCTTTGAGAGAGTTGCCGTGGATCTTGTGGGACCTCTCACCCGAACCAAGAGAAGGAACAGCTACATTCTGACTCTGGTGGACACTTGTTCTATGTGGGGAGAGGCAGTAGCCCTGTCATCGATTGATTCTAAACATGTGGCAGAGGCATTGCTCACAATTTTCACAAGGTTAGGCTTTCCCAATCAAATCTTGACTGATAATGGCTCTCAGTTCAAGGGGAAACTAACTGAAGAAGTTTTCAGGATCTTCCAGGCCAAACACTTCCATTGTAGTGTGTACCATCCCCAAGGGAACGGCCAAGTGGAAAGATTTAACGGCACGTTGATGTCGATCCTGAGAAAGTTGGCACACGAAAAACCAGATACATGGGACCAGTACCTGCACGCCGCCCTCTTTGCTTATCGGGAGGTACCCCATAGTTCAACCGGTATGGCCCCGGCAACATTATTGTTTGGAAGGCCAAAAAAAGGTCCACTCGAAGCTTTGTTAAGAACGTGGACTGATGAAAAGGCAGAATAAAACATTACATCTTCATACCAATATGTGAATGAGCTGACCACTCGTTTAAAAACTGGCTGGAAACTTGCCAATGAAAATTTGAAACAAGCCAGGAAGAAACATGCTGCCTATTATAACAGGAAGGCGAAAGACAGAGATTTGGCTGTGGGAGAGAAGGTACTGCTTCTTCTCCCCGGGAGTCAGAATAAGTTACAGATTGGATGGCAAGGTCCATATACAGTTTTAGAGAAGGTGTCTAGAACAAATTATAAGATAGATAAGAAGGGGAAAGAAAAAATCTATCATGTGAATCTCCTGAAGAAATATTTGGAAAGAGAACATCAGGAAGAGACACACTTGTTGACCTTGTCCATCGCCATGGAGATGAAAAAGGAACCACTTTCATCATTTGAATATCCATTACACCCCTGTGAGACAGCAGCACAGGTGAAAATCAGTACACATTTAACAAAAACTCAGAAAGAGAGAGTGCAACAGGTTCTAAATAATCATGCAGAGGTGTTAACAGACCGACCAGGGCATACAAACCTATTGGAATATGATATGAAACTGATAGACCCCACACCTGTCTGTATGAAACCATATTCGATTCCGTTTGCTAAGGAGAAAGCTTTGAAGGAAGAGATAGACTATCTGTTGAAGGAAGGAATTATTTCGCACAGTGAATCCTCATATAGTTCCGGTGTTGTACTCTTAAGGAAGCCCTCTGGAGAACATAGACTCTGTATAGATTACAGGAGACTGAATGCTATTACAGAAGGACAGGTGGATCCATTGCCGGATACAAATCAGCTGTTTGCCAGACAAAATAAAGCTAAATATTTCTCAAAAGTGGATCTGAGTAAAGGATACTATCAGATTCCAGTAAAGCCTGAGGTTAGACCATACCTAGCTTTTAGTACCTCAGAAGGACACTATGAGTTTAATAGATTGCCATTTGGATTGAAGAATGCGCCTAGTGTCTTCTCTAGAATGATGAGAAAATTATTGGACCCTCTGAATAATCCATGTATAACAAATTTCATGGATGATATCCTTATAGCAACAGAAACATTTGAGGAACACATTGACTCTCTGAAGATGCTGTTTGATCGACTTAGGGAAGCAAATTTAACAGCCCAACCAACCAAATGTTGCGTTGGATGTAAAGAATTGGAATTTTTGGGACACACAGTTTATCAGGGAAACATGACCCCTGACCCAAAGAATTTAGAGAAACTAAAGAAAGCCCCGAGACCACAAACCAAGAAGGACGTGAGATCCTTTGTCTCATTATGTGGTTTCTACCAGAAGTATATCAAAAACTTTAATTCCATATGTGCACCGTTAACTGATTTGACACGTAAAGGACATCCAGATCGCATTACATGGACACCACAATGTGAAATGGCTTACCAAGAATTGAAGGAAAAGCTCACAAGTAAACCTATTTTGAAATTACCTGACTTAAGTCAAGAATTCATAGTAAGGACGGATGCCAGTAATATTGGGTTGGGTGCAACTCTACTACAGAAATCAGATGCATTGGATGGGGAATTAAGCCCAGTGGCATATGCTAGCAGAAAATTGAATAAAGCTGAAATCAACTACTCAACTAGCGAAAAAGAATGTCTTGCAGTAATATGGGCAATAAAGAAATTCAATATTTATCTGTATGGGAAGGCATTTAAGTTGCAAACGGATCACAAACCTTTATCGTTTCTAGCCCAGGCTAGGCATGAGAACTCTAGGTTACTCCGATGGTCCTTGCTTTTGGCTCCCTATAATTTTAGCATTGAGTATATATCTGGAAAAACAAATTTGGGAGCGGATTTTTTAAGCCGCCATCCGTGTGATGAGAATCACCGTAAACCCCAGAAATAATAATAAATTTCTCTATGTGTATATAGAATAAAGGACTGACATATAATGTCTGTTTTAAGAGGGGAGATGTCGTGAATTATTCTAATCCCCATATATAAATTAAAACGTAAATGCAAAGCCTAACAAATAAATTTAATAAAAGGAAAGAAGAATGGTAAAGAACAGTGCTGTCACAATGCCTGTACTCGAAATCCCCCTTGTTTTCTACTTCGTCGGCAAATTGTAACGCTTTCACGTTGATAGTAAAAGCCTACTGTGTCGGTGCACGCTTTCTTCAATGAAACGTGTACTGTATTTCTTGGAAAAACCTTGAGATACGCAAGCTGATCAATGACCTAAATTTAATATTTCATTCATTCCATTTTATACACGGCGTAACTAAAAGACAGATGGACTAAAGGATAGAGAGAAGGGAGAGGCAGAAAGCAGGGACACGTGCAACACTAAACACGCGTCGCGCGATACACAATTGCTGCCATCAAGCGTGTAAGGCCACATGCACTAACTTTATTTCAAATCGGCAGTGATAAAATTCACTACCCAAACCAGAGTTAGGTTTTAAAATCCTGAAAAACGCTTATTGGGAATTATGACATTATACCGGTTTACGTTTGAAAACATGACAGCACAACTATCCTAGAAGAAAATGCATATTGGCTCCCTTAAATTCGTATATTTGGGTTCCTTAGGGTTTGCTGACAAAGAATATGTAAAACGTTACGCAAATAGTCTAGGAATTACCAAGTTATGGCCAAAATAAAATAGTGGGGGTGCTGATAACGTCCTCTATTTATTCCAGTTAGTGATCTCCACCAAAAGATAAATATAAGTGGATGGAAGCAGACATCATCATCATCAGTTGATAAACTCTTAATACAAGACCCTTGCCCTGAGCAAGAGACATGCTGAGAAATCTGAAGCTCGCTCGAACATCACCAGAGTTAAATACTGTGTTGTTGTGTTGCTCGTGGTTCGAGTATGGAATGTCAACTTGACCTACGCAGTGGTGTGTAGACATGGATTGAGTGTATAATGTGCGAATGATAATAAGGGTTCGTGGTGTTGACAAATGTTCTTTTCTCACACTCATGTATGGCTGGAAGTCATCGACACCAACGACTGTGTACCTTTACTAAAGTTTAATTGGACGTACACACTCGACAGCACAGATAGTGACAAATCACAGGTTGGCATAATACATCATGGTACAGTGGATAAATGGTCTTGCAATGTTACATGGGCACTCATGTAGAATAATAGTATAAAGGACTGTCAGTAGTCAAGCCCTCAGTATCGCCCATACATATATATCATCTGACTTCACTGACTGAGCACGTCAGCGTATAAACAATATTTCAGATGGCTTCTACCTAATCTCGTCTAGCGACGATTCTCCAACATAATGTTCAGCACATATTTTTCCATATAATAATATTGAACCGCTAATAATGGGTTCTCATGTGTAGCAGTGATCTCTGGACTAATCAAGCGATAATACGGGCATCCCTTTTCTCTTCTTGAAAGTCACTACATGTTTGGTTCCAAGATGGCTTCACTCGTGAGCTGTCACTCACGTTTGGATACAGATAATGAATCTGTCCTAAAGTTAGTCATTCATTAAATCTTTCATTGCTCTGTAGATTTGGTCATGAACAATTGACTGCATTCTACAGGGTATAGTGCTGCTAGGAATCGAAGTCGTTTTCATCGAGTCAAATATATTCTCTTAGACATTCAAATCGTACCTATCGAAAATGGTGGCTTCGTACGAGAGTTCATAAGAGTATCTATTATTACCTTGGTATTAGAAATATGATTCTGCCATTCCTTGGCAATACGAATAAACACTGGGGTAAAGCATACACGATAGGTCTAGACGACTATCACTTTCCCCACAAATACTGAGATCACTTTTTCCCCGGCGACAAGCCGACATAGAAAAAACAGTCCCCATCAGGACGAAGCCAAATCACACCACACTCTAGCGACACATCCGCCGAATAGCCTTTGACCTCCCTAGAGACAACAGAACATATAGTTCGACTTAGATATGTAAAGATATACAGATATAAGACAGACTCGTCCTACTCAGACAAACAATACACATAAATTCAGGCCATAGATATTCTGAAGCAAGAACAATCTATTACTACCCAAACAAAGAATAAATCGCAGAAAACTGGATCCATCCGCGGAGTTCGATCGAAAGAGCCGACACAACTTTCAAGGGAAGTAACTCAATAATGACTTTTCCTTAAGCACTATTTTGTTTACAAAATATTTGCGAAAATAACAAGTATACCAATGTATAATATTGTAAGATATCAAAGACTGCACGTAACAGTCTTACCACACCTCCCGGGAAAAAAAAAATGGAACTTTTTTTTTTTTGAAATACATCTAGGAGCAACGTACAATAGGCTCACAACGCATGAATAATGCGCAGATGAAAATATCAGGAATACCTATAACGCCTAATATGAGGCTAAGTCGACTTATGGAGCGACTGGTGAGAATGTGTCTCATAAACTGAGAGAAATTATTTCTCTACAAGTATATTTTTCCAGGAAGGTGTCATCAAAGTATAATACAATTCTGGCAATTACACAATGCCTAAAAAAATTCATATCATCATTTCGTATTAGATATCTTAAATTTATGATTTATGAAGAAAAAATCATCAAAGCACAGCGGTGAATAAACATCAATGAACCGCTATGTAGTGATACAATCATTATATTATTAAATTACGAATGTGTATCTATCATGATATAGAAAAGGAACTACTATAGAACTAGACATATCAAGAAGTCTAAGCCCTAATAGTTATGTGGAATCATGTGGGCATCTTGACAGAATGTCTGCCATCACATTATCTGATCCACGAATAGCTCGCACAGAGAAATGAAAAGGTTGAAGAGCAATTGCATATCGAGTAGACCTCGAGCTCTTCAAATTCTTACTCTGTATAGCAGTAAGAGCTTTTTGGTCGGTTTCTACTATGAAATGTGCGCCTAGAAGGAATCTCTGTAGTTTGAGGATCGACCAAACCATAGCTAATAGCTCACGGTCTAAAACCGAATAATTCCTTTCTGCCGCATTAAGTTTTCTGGAAATATACATTACAGGATGCAGAGTTCCAGAGTACTCTTGCATTAGTGCCGCTCCAATCCCAGTGGATGAAGCGTCACTACGAAGAACGAATGTCTTATCTTTAGTGGGTAGCACTAAAATAGGTGGTGTTGAAAACAGTGTTTTAATCTTATCCAGAGAGCATTGGCATTCCTGAGACCAGTGGACCACATTAGGCGAACCTTTCTTTAGAAAGTGTTGAAAGAGGTGCCATGATAGAGGATAGATTCTGAATGAATCTGCCATAAAATTGAATAAGACCTAACAGACTTCTCACCTGTTTTTTAGTCTTAGGGATTGAGATGTTAAGTATCTTACTAGTATTATGGTCCTCTGTCTTTAGGAAACCATGACCAACTCGGTGGCCTAGGAAAGAAATTTCGCTAAAACCAATATAGGCTTTAGAGGGTTTCGCTGTCAGGTTGTGCTCACGCAAAGTAGACAGCAATTCATCTAACCCTGAATAGTGATCTTCCCAAGTATCGCTGAAAAGACAGATGTCGTCTAGATATGCAATGACATCTGACCGATAAGATAGGATTCGGCGCATCATGCGTACGAATGTAGCTGGTGCGTTCATAAGACCGAAAGGCATAAAATTCCATTGGAACAAACCTCTAGGTGTTGAAAAAGCCGTGAGAGGTTTGGCGCGTTCAGATAAAGGAACTTGCCAATATCCTTTAGACAAATCAAGTTTAGTGAAAAAATGAGATTTGGAGAGTCGAGTAAGTAGCTCTTCCAGTAAAGGCATAGGTTCGGCATCGAACTTCGTTACTTGATTCAATTTTCGATAGTCAACGCAAAGACGTATGTTATTGTCTTTTTTTTACGCACAATAACCATCGGCGAAGAATATGCAGAGGTGGATGGTTCGATTATTTTCAAATCTATCATCTCATCCAACTCTTTCTCGACCTGTGCTTGAAAATGTATAGGTATAGGATAAGGTCTAACCCTAATAGGAGTATGGTCAGTTAGAACAATGTCATGTTCAATGACATGCGTTTGTCCAGGGATGTCAGTGAGTACATCCTGAAATGTTTGCAACATAGTTGAAACTTGTCGCTGTTCTCCTAGAGACAAATCAGGAGAGACAGTAACGTTCTTCCATGATTCACTAGAATGAAGTGGGATCATTGGAAGAGGAAGATTTACATCTGAAAAACTTGTTTCCTCATCCTGTATCACGGACAGTGATGAGTAATGACCATGTTGTACTGGAGAATTGTCCGTTGCTTGGAAAATGGGTTGCAAATAATCCGGACGTTCATGGAATTCAGTAAGCATATTGATGTGGAAGGTTTTATGCTTCCCATCAATATCGACAATATAGTCGACATCGGAAATTTTCGATATTATATCGTACGGACCTTTCCAAGAAATAAGTAATCTGTTTTCCCTACAAGGTAGTAATACAAATGCTTTGTCACCAGGACAAAGTTGTCGTAAGCATCTCTTCTTATTGGCAAATTGCCTTGCCTTCTGTTTCGCAAATTCAGAAGAAGAAGTTGCTAATTTGCATGCTTCGATAATTTTTTGTCTCAACGCGATGACATATTCATAGGATGACTTTGTGTCATCGTCAATATTGTCAGATGTTATGAGATCGTGAAGCAACGACATACTGGCCACCAGTTGATAACGTCCTCTATTTATTCCAGTTAGTGATCTCCACCAAAAGATAAATATAAGTGGATGGAAGCAGACATCATCATCATCAGTTGATAAACTCTTAATACAAGACCCTTGCCCTGAGCAAGAGACATGCTGAGAAATCTGAAGCTCGCTCAAACATCACCAGAGTTAAATACTGTGTTGTTGTGTTGCTCGTGGTTCGAGTATGGAATGTCAACTTGACCTACGCAGTGGTGTGTAGACATGGATTGAGTGTATAATGTGCGAATGATAATAAGGGTTCGTGGTGTTGACAAATGTTCTTTTCTCACACTCATGTATGGCTGGAAGTCATCGACACCAACGACTGTGTACCTTTACTAAAGTTTAATTGGACGTACACACTCGACAGCACAGATAGTGACAAATCACAGGTTGGCATAATACATCATGGTACAGTGGATAAATGGTCTTGCAATGTTACATGGGCACTCATGTAGAATAATAGTATAAAGGACTGTCAGTAGTCAAGCCCTCAGTATCGCCCATACATATATATCATCTGACTTCACTGACTGAGCACGTCAGCGTATAAACAATATTTCGGATGGCTTCTACCTAATCTCGTCTAGCGACGATTCTCCAACATAATGTTCAGCACATATTTTTCCATATAATAATATTGAACCGCTAATAATGGGTTCTCATGTGTAGCAGTGATCTCTGGACTAATCAAGCGATAATACGGGCATCCCTTTTCTCTTCTTGAAAGTCACTACATGTTTGGTTCCAAGATGGCTTCACTCGTGAGCTGTCACTCACGTTTGGATACAGATAATGAATCTGTCCTAAAGTTAGTCATTCATTAAATCTTTCATTGCTCTGTAGATTTGGTCATGAACAATTGACTGCATTCTACAGGGTATAGTGCTGCTAGGAATCGAAGTCGTTTTCATCGACTCAAATATATTCTCTTAGACATTCAAATCGTACCTATCGAAAATGGTGGCTTCGTACGAGAGTTCATAAGAGTATCTATTATTACCTTGGTATTAGAAATATGATTCTGCCATTCCTTGGCAATACGAATAAACACTGGGGTAAAGCATACACGATAGGTCTAGACGACTATCACTTTCCCCACAAATACTGAGATCACTTTTTCCCCGGCGACAAGCCGACATAGAAAAAACAGTCCCCATCAGGACGAAGCCAAATCACACCACACTCTAGCGACACATCCGCCGAATAGCCTTTGACCTCCCTAGAGACAACAGAACATATAGTTCGACTTAGATATGTAAAGATATACAGATATAAGACAGACTCGTCCTACTCAGACAAACAATACACATAAATTCAGGCCATAGATATTCTGAAGCAAGAACAATCTATTACTACCCAAACAAAGAATAAATCGCAGAAAACTGGATCCATCCGCGGAGTTCGATCGAAAGAGCCGACACAACTTTCAAGGGAAGTAACTCAATAATGACTTTTCCTTAAGCACTATTTTGTTTACAAAATATTTGCGAACATAACAAGTATACCAATGTATAATATTGTAAGATATCAAAGACTGCACGTAACAGGTGCCTGACAGCATGAAATCATTTCTGCTCATAAAATTTTTTTATAACGTGTTTGAAGAAACATTACGTTACGGAAATAGCCTACCATGTTAACTCCTATGTGATTGGAGCGCAACAAATGAAAGACTAAACACGATTGGTCGGACTATAAATACTATCTTGTGTTGTCAGGGGAAACGTGAGAAAGGGGTACTTTTTTGAAAAGATGTGTAGACGTGGTGTGATTGGGTAGAGCTGCGAATATACACAATTCAGAGCGTCTGTTCATTGCCACATCTTGTAATAAACCTACTAAGAAGCAGTGCGTTGAGCACCAGTGTATATTTTTTATAAAATAAAGCCTGGGACATCGGCAGATCGGAGTTGTGCTATATTCATTGCCAGTCAACGAAACTGTTTATTATTATTTCCATGAATTGTGGTAAGCTTGAAATATTCAATATCTTTTAATGAAAATTGAATGTAAATTGATAATTTATGTCTGTATATATGTGTGGTTCAGTAGCGAACATGATGTAAAGCCTATAGTGCTCCAGCCTGAACAGAAGGTGTCGGAGGAAAGTAAAACTGCATGGAATGGCCAAACAGTACACTGACACCTAGATTATTAACTAGAAAGAAATAATGCTGGAATTGCAGAGGCGAAGTAACCATTAGGGAGGGAAATACTGGTATAAAGTATTTCAGATGAAGCTGACAGTTGGCCTAACGCTCTGAACTCAATGTTTGTGATGTATTGTGCTCAGTGTAGAAATGGAGTATAAATTAGTTCTGACGTAGAAGGTACAACCTTCTTGTTTCAGGGACCGTGGTCTTAAAGTTATTGAGCAGCACCTGGTCAGAGCTTTGTTGAAGCCAGAGGTGGACAGCATACTCCTTGGTCCATATAGCAACCAGTGGGGTGGCTCCAGAACTCATTTAAGTAAACGAGCAGAGGAGTCTTTTACTGCAGTCATCACGCAAGATAAGAGAGTGTGGCCATGGAGCTCAACATTATGTACCCCCATCTTAAAATGACATTATAAACTAAAATTAAGAGGGGAATTTAATTGTTTTAATATCAGGAACTGAGAACATCTCCAATACTAGTTCCAATAGAAACAAACTATTGAAGTCATGATGACAAAAACCAACAGAGCTTGAACAAAACAAAACCAGTATTACCTCATATTACCACTACACAACTGACACACATAGGATACCATTAATAATATATGTCACTATTAAAATCATATTAATAAATTCTGTACATATAACTTGTAATTAAATTGATTGTGATTCCTGGTAGGCCGTAAGGAGGCAGCCCCTCCACCATGCAAAGGCACAACAGGCCAATCACCTGTTTGCTTTAAATCATGATTACGCGAACTACAAGAGAGAAAACCGGACTGATTCTAAAGGCGACGAACTGGAACGGACTACGGACTACGACTTATGGAACTTGGAACACAAGAAGTATAAATGGGAAGGAAGAGGAGCTGGTGGAAGAGATGAAGAAAGCAAAACTAGAAATCCTGGCTATAACGGAAACGAAGAAAAAAGGACAAGGAGTCATGGATCTCGATGGCAACATGTTGCTCTACAGTGGTGTACCCGTATCTGAAAGGGCTAAAGGGGGCGTGGGTTGCATTGTGGCCCAAAATCAAAAAGATAGTATCAAGGGATGGAACTTTGTCTCGGAGCGCATTATGGTTGTAAAACTAAAAGAAGGAGAAACCATAGTCAACCTGGTCATAGGGTATGGGCCAAATGAGGATGAGAGAGCAGAGGTCAAGGATGAATTCTTCGAGCTGCTTCAAAGGACAGTGGATGACTGCCTAGATGAAGTTATTATGCTCGGAGATTTTAATGCCAGAGTTGGAAATGACCATGCTAGATGGGGTGGAGTTATCGGAAGATATGGAGAAGATACTCTCAATGACAATGGAAAGCGACTCCTTAGATTCTGCAGTAAGCAGAATCTGATCATTGCAAACACAAAGTTCCCCCATAAGCGCATACATGCATACACTAGATGTGAACCAACCAAGAATGAGAAGTCAGTGATCGACTATGCCATTGTTCGGAGAAGCTCATTCAGATATGTCCGAGATGCAAGAGTCTGGAGGGGGCCAGAGATTGGAAGTGATCACTACCTGCTAACAATCAAACGAACAACTGAAAGAGTTGCTCAGCCTAGGAACTGCCCAACATCACGCAAGAAACCAAGTAAACGAGCAGGAGAAATGAGCATTAGGACCTACAAGCTGAGAGAGCCAGAAATTAAGACCAGATATCAGGGGCTTATTGCTACAGCAGTGAGCAACACAGAAGAACGACCTGATGACTTGGAAACCCTCTGGAATAAATTCAAGGATATCATAAAGACAGCTGCTGCAGAAGCATGCGGTGAAGTCCGACTTGGGAACCAGAGAAAGAGGACACCTTGGTGGACAGAGGAAGTCAAAGATAAAATAAGAGAGAAGAAAATGGCATGGAAACAATACTTAGGAGCTAAAAACACAACAGAACAAATGGAAAAATATAGAGAATATGTTACAGTGCATAGTCAATCAAAACAGAAGTGTGGGAAGAATTATTGGAGCAAATATGCACAAGAAAAACCAGAAATTGTATTAGAGTGAAAAAAATAATATATAAAATAAATAACTTAACACAAAAAGTACATACATCTGTCTGATGTAGAAGAAAACTCAGACTAAAAACACAACCAGGACAGAAGCAAAAAATAAAGTTTATAGATAAGAGCAAAGACAGAAGTACTTGGAAAGAATTTGGAAATAAAGCTAGAAAAAGATGGCACAAGAAAACCAGAAATTCCCTATAAAAGAGGACCCTAAAGAACATGAGAAAGAAAAACAATGTACAACAATAAAAAAACGCCCTCAAATTTATAAAGGACAAGCAAGGCAAATTGCTTACTGCCCCGAAGGAAGTAATGGAAAGATGGAAAGAATATTTCTCAGAACTCCTGGATGGTGAGCATGATGAAGCATCAGAAATGATAACCACTGACACAGAAGAGGAAACCAATAATGGTGAAGATGACATAAAGATGGAAGAACTGAGGGCAGCACTAGAGAAAATCAAGATGGGCAAAGCAGCAGGGCATGATGGTATAACACCAGAAATGGTTAAGTACATGGGAGCATCAGGCGACCTATTACTCTTAAAGGTCCTACAGGCAGCATGGTGCAACAAGACCATACCAAAGGATTGGGAGATTGCCATCATAACACCAATTTTCAAAAGGGTGACAATCGACAATGTGGAAACCATAGAGGCATATCCCTTCTCAGTGTCCCTGGTAAAATCTACTCTAGAATCCTAGAGCAGAGACTCCGACGCCTAGCTGAGCCACAATTGGATGAGGTCCAGTGCGGATTCCGAGCAAACCGAAGTACTCAAGAACCTAATCTTCACACTCAGACAGCTGAGTGAAAAGGCCCTTGAGTATAAGAGTGAGATCCATCTTTGTTTCATAGATCTGGAAAAGGCGTTTGACAGGGTCCCCTGGAGCAAACTTTGGGACTGTTTGGCAAGGAAGAATATTCCAGCACCTCTGATTCATGCTATACAGAGCTTCTACAAGTCTTGCAGAAATTATGTGAGGACAGCAAACCATAAGTCAGAAGAGTTCAGGACCACCACTGGTGTAAGACAAGGTGATATCCTATCACCTTACCTCTTCATACTCCTTATGGACGATGTCATCAAGGCATGTAAGGAGAGAACAAGAAAGTATCAGTGGGGTACTGGAAGATGAGACAGGTCTATATTTCGGAGCTGGCATTTGCTGATGATGTTGCCCTGATTGCTAAATCAGAGGCACATCTCCAATCCAACCTGCAAGTCTGGAAGGAAGAGCTGGAGAAGAGAGGGATGGTCATAAGCAGCTCTAAAACAAAATCCATGGTGATATCACGAGAAGAAAGAAAACATCAGATTAAGTTGGGAGAACAGGTCCTGGAGCAGGTCGACCACTTTAAATATCTCGGAGCTATTATAGACCGAAAGGGAGGCATCAAAGAAGAGTTGGCCACTCGAAAAGCAGCGGCTGGGAGACTTTTTTCAGGCCATAAATCGTGGATTCCTCAGCAAGAAAGAGGTTGGTAAGAAAACGAAGATGGCTGTATACCGCTCCACCTATGTCCCAGTCTTGACATATGGATGCGAGTCGTGGGCAATGACTACAACCCACAAAAGCCAGATCCAAACCTCAGAAATGAGGTATCTGAGGAAAGTGGTTGAAGTAACAAGAAGAGACATGGTCCGCAACCAGGGGAACGACTAAGTAAGTAAGTGATTCCTGGTTCCCTTTGTATTTGAATCAGGACACATATACATTCATGACAGCAATGAATACATATTGTTATTTGAAAAGTTATCAGTGACTCCTTTAAGATATCCTCTTAGAGTGTTTTATGTATGTGAGTGTCACAGTGTTGTCAAGTGTGGTGGAATAAATTAAATTGTTTATCTGTCTGTTGTTGTTATGACTTACAATTCATCATACACATACCCTAGACATATAACGTAGTCATCACACTATTCCAGAATAATTCTGACTGAGGTATACATATGTGGCAGTAAGTAAGGTTATCTATAATACACTACTCTTATTAGATATAGATACCTTCACAGCTGATCTCAGTCAGTACACTAAGTCCCCTATAAATATTTATAACATCCCATTTTACCACATTTAGGTGCTTTATGTTTAGGAGCTTTATGTTTAGGAGCTTTATGTTTAAGAGCTCTATGTTTAGGAGCTCTATGTTTAGGAGATTTATGGATAGGAGCTCCATCTTTAGGAGATTTATATTTGTTCAAGAGCTTTATGTTCAGGAGATTTATGTTTAGGAGATTTATGTTTAGGAGCTTTATGTTTAAGAGATTTATTTATAGTACATTTATGTTTAGGAGATTTATGTTTAGGAGCTCTATGTTTAGGAGATTTATGTTTGTTTAGGAGCTTTATGTTTAGGAGCATTATGTTTAGAAGCTTTATGTGTAGGAGCTTATGTTTAGGAACTTAATGTTTGTTTAGTAGCTTTATGTTAAGGAGCGTTATGTTTAGGAGCTTCATATTTAGAGGTTTATGTTTAGGAGATTTATGTTTACGAGATTTATGTTTTGGAGTTTAATGTTTAGGAGCTTTATGTTTAGGAATTTTATTTTTAGGATATTTGTGTTAATGAGATTTATGTTCAGGAACTTTATGTTTGTTTTGCAGCTTTATGTTTTAAAGATTATGTTCAGGAGATTTATGTTTAGGAAATTTATGTTTAGGAGCTCTATGTTTAAGAGATTTATGTTTAGGAGCTCTATGTTTAGAAGATTTATGGCTAGGAGTTTTATGTTTAGGAGGTTTATGTTTAGGAGCTCTATGTTTAGAAGTTCTTTATTTGTTGTTCTTCCGCTTTCTGAGGTGAGTCCCATTCTTGTGTATGGAAAGGAATATATTATTATATATTTATTTAAAACTCCGCCTAGGCCGGTCCCAAGCCCGGCTGAAAAAGGAGGAGGGCGGCCTGCATGGAGGCCGTAAGGAGGCAGCCCCTCCACCATGCAAAGGCACAACAGGCCAATCACCTGTTTGCTTTAAAACATGATTACGCGAAATACAAGAGAGAAAACCGGACTTATTCTAAAGGCGACAAACTACTACGGACTACGACTTATGGAACTTGGAACACAAGAATTATAAATGGGAAAGAAGAGGAGCTGGTGGAAGAGATGCGGAAAGCAAAACTAGAAATCCTAGCTATTACGGAAACAAAGAAAAAAGGACAAGGAGTCATGGATCTCGATGGCAACACGCTGCTCTATAGTGGTGTACCCACATCTGAAAGAGCTAAAGGGAGCGTGGGTTGCATTGTGGCCAAAAACCAGAAAGATAGTATCAAGGGATGGAACTTTGTCTCGGAGCGCATTATGGTTGTAAAACTAAATGAAGGAGAAACCATAGTCAACCTGGTCATAGTGTATGGGCCAAATGAGGATGAGAGAGCAGAGGTTAATTAGGAATTCTTCGAGCTGCTTCAAAGGACAGTGGATGACAGCCTAGATGAAATTATCATGCTTGGAGATTTCAATGCCAGAGTTGGAAATGACCATGCAAGATGGGGTGGAGTTATCGGAAGATATGGAGAAGATCATTACCAACCCAAAGTTCCCCCATAAGCGCATACATGCATACACTAGGTGTGAACCAACAAAGAATGAGAAGTCAGTGATCGACTATGCCATTGTTAGGAGGAGCTCATTCAAATATGTCCGGGATGCTAGATTCTGGAGGGGGCCAGAGATTGGAAGTGATCACTACCTGCTTACAATCAAAAGAACAACTGAAAGAGTTGCTCAGCCTAGGAACTGCCCAGCACCACGCAAGAAACCAAGTAAACGAGCAGGAGAAATGAGCATTAGGACCTACAAGTTGAGAGAGCCAGAAATTAAGACCAGATATCAGGGGCTTATTGCTGCAGCGGTGAGAAACACAGAAGAATAACCTGACGACTTGGAAACCCTGTGGCTTAAATTCAAGGACATCATAAAGACAGTTGCTGCAGAAGCATGTGGTGAAGTCCGACGGGAACATGAGAAAGAGGACACCTTGGTGGACAGAAGAAGTCAAAGAGAAAATAAGAGAGAAGAAAATGGCATGGAAACAATACTTAGGAGCTAAAAACACAACAGGACAAATAGAGAAATATAGAGAATATGTGATACTCAGAACAGAAGCAAAGAACAAAGTGCTAGCAGCAAAACAGAAGTCCTGGGAAGAATTTGGAGAAAAGCTAGAAAAAGATGCACAAGAAAACCAGAAATTGTTCTATAAGACCCTAAAGAACATGAGGAAGGAAAAACAATGCCCTCTCAAATTTATAAAGGACAAGCAATGCAAATTGGTAACTGCCCTGAAGAAAGTAATGGAAAGATGGAAAAAATATTTCTCAGAACTCCTTGATGGTGAGCAAGGTCAAGCATCAGAAATGATAACAACTAGCACAGAAGAGGAAATAAATGGTGATGAAGATGACATAAAGATGGAAGAACTGAAGGCAGCACTGGAGAAAATCAGGATGGGCAAAGCAGCAGGGCAAGATGGTATAACACCAGAAATGGTTAAGTACATGGGAGCATCAGGCGACCTATTACTCGTAAGGGTCCTACTGGCAGCGTGGTGCAACAAGACCATACCAAAGGACTGGGAGATTGCCATCATAACACCAATTTTCAAAAAGGGTGACAATCGACAATGTGGAAACCATAGAGGCATATCCCTTATCAGTGTCCCTGGTAAATTCTATTCTAGAATCCTAGAGCAGAGACTCCGACGCCTAGCTGAGCCACAATTGGATGAGGTCCAAAGCGGATTCCGAGCAAACCGAAGTACTCAAGACCTAATCTTCACACTCAGACAGCTGAGGGAATAGGCCCTTGAGTACAAGAGTGAGATCCATCTTTGTTTCATTGATCTGGAAAAGGCGTTTGACAGGGTCCCCTGGAGCAAACTTTGGGATTGTTTGGCAGGGAAGAACATTCCAGCACCTCTGATTCATGCTATACAGAGCTTCTACAAGTCTTGCATAAATTATGTGAGGACAGAAAACCATAAGTCAGAAGAGTTCAGGACCACCACTGGTGTAAGACAAGGTGATATCCTGGCACCTTATCTTTTCATACTCCTCATGGACGATGTTATCAAGTCATGTAAGGAGAGAACAAGAAAGTATTCAGTGGGGTACTGGAAGATGAGACATGTATGTATTTATGAGCTTTCATTTGCTGATGATGTTGCCCTGATTGCTAAATCAGAGGCACATCTCCAATCCAACCTGCAAGTCTGGAAGGAAGAGCGGGAGAAGAGAGGGATGGTTATAAGCAGCTCTAAAACAAAATCCATGGTGATATCACGAGAAGAAAGAAAACATCACATTAAGCTGGGAGAACAGGTCCTGGAGCAGGTCGACCACTTTAAATATCTCGGAGCTATTATAGACCGAAAGGGAGGCATCAAAGAAGAGTTGGCCACTCGAAAAGCAGCATCTGGGAGACTTTTTCAGGCCATAAATCGAGGATTCCTCAGCAAGAGAGAGGTTGGTAAGAAAACCAAGATGGCTGAATAATGCTCCCCCTATGTCCCAGTCTTGACATATGGATGCGAGTCATGGGCAATGACTACAACCCATAAAAGCCAGATCCAAACCTCAGAAATGAGGTATCTGAGGAAGGTGGTTGAAGTAACAAGAAGAGACATGGTCGTCAACCAGACGATATGTCAAGGCCTAAAATCCCACCCCCTGCAGACCCTAATAGAACAGTCCCAACTAAGATGGTTTGGCCATGTCTGCAGAATGGGATAAGATTGGCTACCACGACAAGCATGGGAAACAAAGAGCCAGGGATCCAGACTCCCAGGACGACCCAGAGTCCGCTGGGAGGACAACATTAGACAATCTTTGAAAGACCGAGGACTAGAATGGAACCAGGCCAGGAGGAAGACAGCCGATAGGATAGTCTGGCGCTCTCTCTTCCAAACCTCTACACCTCACGGTAGAAGGGGAACGACTAAGTAAGTAAGTAAGTATATTTACGTATTTAAAAGAATATTGAGTTAATGTGAAAAAAACATTTTTTTATGCCTAAAGGGACTAAACCAAAAAAAAAAAAAAACAAACAAACAAAAAAATCAAACACAAGAAGCTGATGACAAAGTCATAGTAAAGATGAGGAGGAGTTGTAGTAACAAGGAGTAGTTGTAGTAATAAAGAGTAGTAGTAATAGTAGTAGTGGTAAGTGGTGGTGGCTGTAGCAGATTCAGCAGTAGCAAATAACAAAGATTTAATGTGACGTGTCACATAACTCTTGGTCCCTTGTGGTCCGCAGGTGATGAGTATTTGACAACAGGTCACCACTTTTATTTAATGAGCGATACTCTGTACATTTCTCTGACATGTATCTGTGTCCATTCTTTTATGTTGTCAATTCATTTTTCTTTTTAAATTGCTCTATCTTTCTTCGCCTGCCTGGCATGGCAATTTGAAAGAAAGTTTTTGTCAGCATGTGTAATCTTGATGTGTAGCCTTATCGTGTCAGATTCCGCCTTATTGCTGTGAGAAAGTGTTCATTTTGTCCTATAGATCTTCTCAATTCGTGTCGTATCTGTTTATTTGTTATATGATCCATGCACGATATTCCCAGGATCTTACTGAATCATCAACATGTTTAATGTCTGTATTCTGTTATCTAAATATGCCGCCAGAATCAAGATTTTGCTTGCATATGTAAAGGGGGAAATTGCAAGACAGTACAGGAGTCTGAGTTTGGTTCAAAGTAAAAATAAAAATAAAAAATTTTCAATTTCCAGGAAACAAAAAAAAAAAAAAAAAAAAAAACCAACCAACCACATGTGTGCTAAGTCCAAGTCTCGCATTCAGTACAGCTGCAGCTCTTTTAGCGTCGGACGCCTTCCCTGAAAAATGGAATAATCAGTTTTATGAAGACGCACCACACTTAACAAGAAATTTTTCGATAAACTGGGTGACCCGAAACTCGAGAAAGATAACCCCAGAACAAAGACTAAGACATGTTCATATCATCGTGAGAAAACCACGTCGTGTTTACCAAGCGTTACAACTTCATCATCATCATTATCATCATCAACATCAGTATCACCACCACAATCATCATCATAACCACCTCTACCAACCACCACCATCAACACCACCACCATCACCACTACCATCATCATCATGTGCGTGTTGTTCCCTTTAGGACATAGGACCATCACTGCAACTAGCCCCCTTGCAAGAAAAGTGCAAATAAGTGCGCATGCCCTCTTGCATCAGTAGTGTCCGCAGCAATTCGTTTTACATGATCGAATTTCAGCCCCATACCCAACCTCACAGTAGACGCCTCATACGACACGCATGACAGGACAGTAGCCTTATTCTCTCTGTGTCTACTCAGACCGCTGTTAACTACACCAGGCATGTTATCTTTAATATACAGTTTAATAAAAACTTGTAAGAACCAGTTGTATGAAACATCACATATTGGACAACTAATGACAAGATCACTAATGGACAACTAATGACAAGATCACTAATGGACAACTAATGACAAGATCACTAATGGACGACTAATGACAAGATCACTAATGGACGACTAATGACAAGAACCAGACAAGCGTCAGTGGAACGAGAGACAAAGAAGATGCTGTAGATGGATAAGACACACATTGAGGAATCTGTTGATAGCGTTTCCAGGCAACACCTTGTTCTGGAATCCCCATGTGACAGACATGAAAGGCATGAACAAGACACGGAAGGATCTTGAGCTGATGTCACGTGACAGGAAGACTTGACCTCAGTTTGTTGAAGGTCTATGCTCCCTGGGGAGTTGACGGCTGATGAATGAACGAATGAATGAATGAATGAATGAATGAATGAATGAATCATTGTTGTGTAATCCCCAGGGTAAGAAAGGTAGAGAGAGAGAGAGAGAGAGAGGGAGAGAGAGAGAGAGAGAGAGAGAGAGAGAGAGAGAGAGAGAGAGAGAGAGAGGGAGAGAGAGAGAGAGAGACTAAAGAACGCAAGAATAAGAGAACTGCAGACAGACACGAACGAAATGAAGAAGAAATGTAAAGACCCTGTAACTGATGGCACCAGACATGATGGCTTGGCATTAGTTTGTTAAAAACCTCTGCTTCTTGGAAAGCTGAAGGATGATCAATACAATCTGTGGGAACGGTTAGTAAAGATGACAATTTAAATGGCAGTCTAGGGTGTCAGAATGGCTCAGATGTATAGCGTCCGCTTCTATTTCTTAAGTTGCCGGGTTTGCTCCCAGCACAGGGAATATAACTGATAGACATTTATTTCAGAACCAGTGATTCCTAATGCTGTCATACTCCCCCTGATCTCTATGGTAGTGAGATCGGATGCCTAGCCTTTTCGGATAAACGCGAAAATAAGGAGGTCCCGTGTGGAAGTTGCGCACGTTAAGTGTGCAAGTTGCGCACGTTATAAATCCTTCGGCAGTTGGAAGTCATAAAGAGTAGGCCACACGAACGCTGCCCTGGCAAAATTTACAAATTAGGGAACCTACCCACCACAATCACATTGACAGAATGTGTGATTCCTGTATATACGCACACTGGGATCTACGCCGGTGCAACGGAGTTTGTGCACCGTGCTGAGATCCTCCTTGTGTGAATTAAAATAGGAGATAGGAGCACTGATGGAGTTGTCTGTGTGCAATAAATATAGTCCTTACAACCAAACCAAATGACAGTCTACAAGGCTAGTTAGTATTCGTGACACTGCACTACAACGACAGATGGACTTGTATATATTAAGTACCAAAAATGCGTCTGCCCTTCCTCGACATTATCCTTCATTTTGTTTGTAATCCTTTTTTCTCATATTCGAGCGTTCAATAGGCAGAGTGGTTAAGGCGCTTGCCTCAACAAAGTTGCCGCGGGTTCGAAATCTTGCACCGTCACGCTCCAGCCTGCCCAGCTGTGAAATGGGTACCTGGCTTTCCTCCTAAGTTAAGGAAAGCGAAGGCAGCGAGAAAGGGAATGGGCACCCTATCTTACAAAGCAGGACGTATTATAGTGAGGTCTCTAACATGTCACTACCCTATGGCAGCTGTTACTATGGGATTACGTTTAATTTAACCTCTCGTAAAGCCATATTTATCTTTCTAACAAAGACAGACAGTGCCAAAATTGGTCGTAACCTGAATAGAAAAATGACACAAGTAATGGACATCTCGACGAAAATGACTTCTTAAGAATACACTATCACAGTAAATAGGAGCGTTATGAAATACATCATTAGATTCAACCACCCAAGATAAAATCAGATGGAAGATCCAGTTCTGAGATGAAGAGTAGAATACCCACGCAACGGCAGCATTCGATAAGATGAAGAGTAATTTGTATAACAAATCTATAGTTTATCAAGTACTGACATGGAGCACGCAGTGAGAGAGACAAAAGAGGAGAAACAAATAAAATAACATAAAATACAGACAGTAATAATAAATGAATAATAAAGATAGGCTGCATTAACGTGTTGAAGTTGCCGGGAGACGAGATGGATGGCAGGACATCTTGACTAACTTAAGTCTCAAAGAAATCCAAGGCTGTTAATTGACATAATAATCAGGAATGCTGTTACAGACTAGGTAAAGTTAAACTAAACAACAGAATATCTGATAGCTATAACATACAATTTAGTTAAACAATAAGGGGCTCAAAATGTAAGTCTAAACTTTCGTGTAAATATGGCACTAACAGTCTACGTTACTCTGTTTATGCAAGCTAATAGGACAGTTCACAAGTTAGAGCATTTAGACTAAACAACCAAACTGACAGATGACGAGTTAGGACATATATACTAAACAAACAGGACAGTTTACGAGCTAGGACATATACATTAAACACACAAACAGGACAGTTTACCAGCTAGGACATATAGACTAAACAAACAAACAGGACAAATTACCAGCTAGTACATATAAACTAAACAAACAAACAGGACAGTTTACCAGCTAGGACATATAGACTAACCAAACAAACAGGACAGTTTACCAGATAGGACATATATTCTAAACAAACAAACAGGACAGTTTACGAGCTAGGACATATAGAATAAACAAACAAATAGGACAGTTTACGAGCTTGGACATATAGACTAAACAAACAGGACAGTTTACGAGCTAGGACATATAGACTAAACAATCAAACAGGACAGTTTACGAGCTAGGGCAAATAGACTAAACAAACAAACAGGACAGTTTACGAGCTAGGACATATAGACTAAACAAACAAACAGGGCAGTTTACGAGCTAGGACATATAGATTAAAAATCTAACATGACAGTTTACGAGGTAGCACATATAGACTAAACAACCAAACAGGACAATTTACAAGCTAGCACATATGGACTAAACAAACAGGACAGTTTACGAGCTAGCACATATAGACTAAACAAACAAACAGGACAGTTTACTAGCTAGGACATACAGACTACACAAACAAATAAACAGGACAGTTAACGAGCTAGGACATACAGACTAAACAAACAAACAAACAGGACATCCACAAGCTAGGGCATTTAGACTAAACAAACAGGAAAATTCACGAGCTAGGACACGTAGACTAAGCAAACAAACAGGATACTCAAAAGCTAGGACATATAGACTAAACAAACAAAACAGTTCACAAAGTAGGACATGTAGACTAAACCAAAATAAAAGAACAGTTCACAAGCTAGGGCATATAGACTAAACAAACAGGACGGTTCACAAGCTAGGACATATAGACTAATCAAACTGGATAGTTCACAAGGTAGGACATGAAGACTAAACAAAAGAAAGTAACAGGACAGTTCACAGGGTAGGACATATAAAATGAACAAACAGGACAATTCACAAGGTAGGACAACTAGACTAAACAAACAGGAGAATTCACAAGTTAGGACATAGAGACTAAACAAAAAGGACAATTCACAAGCTAGGACATACAGACTAAACAAAAAGGACTATTCACAAGCTATGACATACAGACTAAACAAACATGACAATTCACATGCTAGGACATATAGACTTACCAAACATGACAATTCACAAGGTAGGACACATAGATTAAACAAACATGACAATTCACAAGGTAGGACACATAGACTAAACAAACAAGGACAGTTCACAAGCTAGGACGTATATACTAAACAAACAAACAGGACTATTCACAAGATAGAACATGTAGACCAAACAAACAGGACAATTCACAAGGCAGGACATATAGACTAAACAAACAAGGACAGTTCACAAGGTAGGACATATAGACCAAACAAACAAACATGACATTCACAATCTACGACATATGGCTAAACAAACAGGACAATTCACAAGCTAGAATATATCCTTTTATTTGACTGAAACACAGAGAGCAACAAAAACATCAACCACGAAACTACACACTTTCCTAATTGGGTGGTTATGTAGAATGAAAATATTGAAATGGAACGACAAAATCCCCAATGTGGAACTAATGACACGATACTGTGATAGGGTGGGTGAGATGATGATGATGCTGTTATGATATGTGATCACTCTCTTGAACACTCGCAACCGACCCGATCAACAATAAAACTCTTGATTCTAAGGCAGGGGTTGTATTTATTTATACAACCCATTCAGTGACAAAGAGCACACTGAAGCAAACATTAAACAAATAAACCAACAAACAAAACACCCAGCCAGTGCTCAGTTGCTAATCCTGAAACGCAAACAAAGCACGGGCTAGTTAAAATCATAATAGTTAAATAATCAGAAACACCATGCTCTCACCTGTCAAACTGTCCTTCTTCCACACTGCGTGAAACATTTAACTATCATGCACACACACGCACACACACATGTATATCGTCTAGCGATGTTAGTATGGTGTTGTGCATGAGGCTGGCAATCTCACCGTGTAACATCGGTTGCTACCGAAACCACTACTGCAAGAGCATCTAAATGCTTCATGCGGAGGCAAACCACACTGGTGGCCCCATGCTCCCTCAGGAGCGGAGAAGAGAAATATATATCTCCAAGTGAGCCCACGTGCTCTCACAAACCATTCTACACATAATCATAATTAAATAATAATCAAATGGACATAAAAAAATATTCAACTATATGTACAACGAATACTCTCAATAATGAGCATAAGCTACTACCTCTCAACCGATCCACATCAATATTCTTTCCTGCACTCTGAACATGTCGTAAGTGACGACTGGTGGGCCTGGCCACAAGCGTGTCGTATATGACCCCTGATGAGATTGGGAACTCATCACATGAAACACATTGTTACAGAAACAACCACTGCAATAGCATAACAATGTTTCTTGTGGGCTTGTGATGAACACCAGTTGCATTGGTGTTTCCATGCTCCGCAAGGAGCAAACAGAGAAACACCTGTCTCAACGTGCCTTACGCACAAAAGAGTGGTATTGCGCTCACCAGAAATCTAAATACATATTCTCACCTCACTCAAAGTAATCCACTACTGTAGCATTATGATCAATTATTGTGAAATACACTTAATTACTCTTACATTAAAGAATAAAATAAAATTACTCTTGACTTAACAACTTGAACTAAAGTCATTACCTAAAGGAGATTTAACACAAAAACTATTTCTTCCATTAATGAGGGAAATTACCTTAATCTGCTTTCGCCCACGTGTCAATTCACACAATATAACATAGCGTAACATTATAAGCTTACAACGCGTGATAACTAAGAGTGTTGATGCAGACTCCTTGTCGCCTTCTTTATTCACAGTCATCAATACGTGGCCCCCCGGTTGCTATCTTCCCAACTAGTTAATATTATCTAAATTCCAGTCCCTGATAACATCTCTGTCCAGTTCCATGTATCTAATAGTTTTCTACTATCTTTGCCTTTCTTGCCCGGTCTGATGAATGAAATAATTGATACTAAGCTCTTACAGCCGCAATCTGGACTTAGCACTAGTGAAATCTATCCACACATTATTTTCACTCATCTATCATTTCAAGACTAAATTATAATGTCCTGGAAGAAATCTCCTTCAGAAATACACCTATCTATTTCCTTAAACATTAGAACAGATTCACGCTGAATATAATTTCAGAATTACGGAACACTAATGCTAATTTAAATTAACTCACGTGTCATGTCTTTGTTCTACCCATACAGGGCGCCTCGTATCTTCGTTTTCTCTTGTCTGGATGGATCTTCAAATAGGCCTTCGCCGGCTCGCTATCTCTTTATATAGGCCCTTGGGCTAATCGCTCAACTTAGTCCGCTGCGCGTATTAATTGGGTCACTCAAAAAATACGCGATGGAATGCTCTTAAAGGAGCGAAAACACAAATATAACCCACAACTATCAAATATAACACACAACTATTTCTAGAGCGAAAACACAAATATACACCACAACTAATTTTTAGGCTTTATTGCAGCCTAGTAATATATCTTCTTCTTGAAGATGTTGTGATAAAAATGCAGTGAACAACGGAGACATTTGTGATGACAAGATGGCGGGGTTACATATTCCCCGCCTGATTTTGTTGTCGCCCCGACAACAGCGCTACCTCTGGCGCTTCAATTGTAATCTCTCAGATCGTCTCGGGGCAGGACCCTCTATCGGCTGCAGGGCATACCAGCCTGGTTCGGGCGTTAGACTATGTACGTCCTCCCCAGGGTCTGTCTCATCTGGCGAAGCTGGTGCCTCAGGTAGGCCTAGTGTAGCATCTACCAGATCCGGAGAATCATCTTTGTCTTCACTTCGTCTCAGTTCGTGCGCCGCAACTCTCATCTTCAGATCTTCGTTGTCTGCTGGCCTTATCACATAAGGACCACCGCTAGCGTCTGGAATATCTGACACAATGAATTCGTCGTTGGACCACACGTCTTGTATTTTGGCCCTGTCAGTGTAGAACACTCTTTTCCGCACTCTTTAATCCACTCGCAATGGTGTGGGGCCTGGAAGCTGATTACTTCTCTCCCTCCTATCAGCGGCCATTTTTTGCATTCTCTCTGCAGATTTTTGGTGTAATATTCAACTATACGTACAACGAATACTCTCAATAATGAGCATAAGCTACTACCTCTCAACCGATCCACATCAATATTCGTTCCTGCACTCTGAACATGTCGTAAGTGACGACTGGTGCGCCTGGCCACAAGCATGTCGTATATGACCCCTGATGAGATTGGGAACTCATCACATGAAACACATTGGTACAGAAACAACCACTGCAATAACATAAAAATGCTTCTTGTGGGCTTGTGATGGACACCAGCGGCATTGGTGTTTCCATGCTCCGCAAGGAGCAAAAAGAGAAACACCTGTCTCAACGTGCCTTACGCACAAAAGAGTGGTATTGCGCTCACCAGAAATCTAAATACATATTCTCACCTCACTCAAAGTAATCCATTACTGTAGCATTATGATCAATTATTGTGAAATACACTTAATTACTCTTACATTAAAGAATAAAATAAAATTACTCTTGACTTAACAATTAGAACTAAAGTCATCACCTAAAGGAGATTTAACACAAAAACTATGTCTTCCATTACTGAGAGAAATTATCTTAATCTGCTTTTGCCCACGTGTCAATTCACACAATGTAACATAGCGTAACATTATAGGCTTACAACGCGTGATAACTTAGAGTGTTGATGCAGACTCATTGGCGCCTTCTTTATTCACAGTCATCAACACGTGGCCCCCAGGTTACCATCTTCCCAACTAGTTATTATTATCTGATTTTTAGTCCCTGATAACATCTCTGTCCAGTTCCATGTAACTAATTTTTAGGCTTTATTGTAGCCTAGTAATATATCTTCTTCTTGAAGATGTTGTGATAAAAAGGCAGTGAACCACGGAGACATTTGTGATGACAAGATGGCGCGGTTACAATACCAATAAGTGTCACTGGAACAATAGTTGAAAAGAAGACGCTGGCGATGGATAAGACACACACTGAGAAAACCTATTGATAGCATTACAAGGCAGTCCTTGTTCTGGATTGTTCAAGGTAAGAAAAGGTAGAGGGAGACAGACAACATATGGAGAAGAAAGCTGGAGACAGAATTGAAAATAATAAGGGCACGGAAAGACCTTGACCTTATGGTCACCGACATCAGGACCTAGCACAAGTTTCTTGAAGGCCGCCTATGCTTCTTGGGAAGCTAAAGAATAAAGACAATGAAAACCCGTATGCAACAAAATTACAGCCTTACGAGAATCAACCGTCAACATACAACAACTGTACCAACCATACAAAAAACCTCAAATTTCTTCGAATTTCCCAATGTTTGACGTCATAGGTACTCTTTTTTCTTCTAGTTATCACTGGTTCTACTGGTTGTAGTCTATGTTGTAGTTTAGATGGTGGGATCCCCAAAGGTCTTGTCTACAGACAACTAGCAGATGGCAAAAGAACATCCGGGCGACTGCAGCAGAGATTAAAAAATGTGTGCAAGATAGACATGAAGGCAGTGAACATAAATCCAGCAACCTAAGAGGATGAAGCTGCCGATTGCATGAACAAGCGATGCACCATAAATTTGTGATGGCGCCATGTGGTTGGTCCCAGCACACAAGTAGTAGAGAAGAGAACACACCGAATGTAACACCAGAAAAATAGTTATCACCCTAGGGGCACATTCCTATAGTCAGTTATGACTGAAGGGGCTAATGTTGTAGTTTAGTAAATAAATAAAACAAACATAAAGGTATGTTTCAGGCCCTCGTGAGAAATAAAGAAGTAGAAAACTAAACAAAAGACAAACAACACAAATGAGAATTTACCGGACAATCGAACCCAGGACCTTCCCAACGCCAACACTGCATAGCTTTTTTTTTTCTTAACCAGCGGCACTTGGGCTTTCAGCCCTTCGGCCCAATGACATGTCATTGCGAGGCTGGGGAACCTGAGGACTTTCCTTCCAACCCGGTGAGGAGCTTCGCTCCTTCCCATCCACAGAGGGTTTATCCCAGGAGCCGTTCAGGTTATTCAGTCAAATGTCCGGCCGTAAACATTTCTTCAAACGCTGACGCCCGGGTTTGAACCATGAACACCTGGTCGTCAGTACAACGCCGAAGCCATTACACCAGCGCGGCTCCGAACACTGCATAGCTACGCAAGCGAATCGCCCTATCCTCAATGCCAACTAGGCACCACAAAAATAGTGCTTCGTAGTCAAGGGTAATTAGCGCTATTTTCAACACGTAACACCGGATATGTACCTTGAAGCGATCCAGCCTAATTAAAGATGTAATAACTTCTGTGGTCCCCCAATTATACAGTATAGGTCAGATTACACAACAAAAAAGGCATTTTTACTGTGTCTAGTAAATGATAAAAGAATGAGAACAGTACAGGATAGAGGATAGGTTTGGTCCTACATAAAAATGTTTAATAAATGAAGAGGGAAACAAACCCGAGGCCTGTAAACAGTAAATAAATAATACACACACAAAGATATGTTTCAGGCACTCGTGAGAAATAAACAAGTTGAAACCTACAGTGGATCTAGCAACAATAGTCGTAGCTCTAGTATTTATTCGTGTTGAGTAGTTGCAGAAGTTAATAGCTGTGACACAATATTGTCTTCACCAACTCCATTGTAAGGGAAAGTGTGTGGCGATGAAAGAAGCCTGAGAAAAACAACTAACGAAGAAGTAGTAGTAGTAGCAGTAGTGGTAGTAGCAGTAGTAGTACTGGAAGAAGAGGAAGAAGAAGACAAAGAAGACAACGAACAAAAAGCAAAACAGACGAAGAAGACGACGTTGGACGACGTAGGAGAAGAAGACGAAGAAGAATAAGAGAAGAAGCAGATGAAGAAAAAAAATAAGAAGAAGAAACACAAGAACAGGAAAAAGAAGAAAGAAGATATAAGAGAACTGTAACAGTGACACAAGAATTGAAATAGAACTAAAAATAATTCTGGCACTCGTGCGCACAGCAACATCGTCCGTGTTACCTGGATTAGCTGTAGTTGGAATCGTACTATTACTAGTAGTTCTGGCAGATGGAGTTGCGAGAGATTGAACTACTGTAGTAGCAATAGCTCTTTCTTCTGCTAAAGCAGTATCCGGAACAGAAGTAGCATCTCTGATTGTTGTTTTAGGTATAACATTCGCTGTGGTATCGTTCGCTTCTGTTCTAGTTCTAACGGTGTTATTATTATTGTTATGATCTGACATTGTAGAAGTCGTTGGAGCTTCATCACTATCACTTGTGTCCGTGGATGAAGAATCGATGCTGCTTCCGATAGCAGTATCGTTATCATATTCCGCTTCTTGCATGATTCGATTTCTGGAACGATTAAATAATTCATATGGTTACACAGGCGCTGTCACAAACAAAATGATTGAAAAGCCACTTCGTATTTTTAAATTGCTATTTCTTTATTCCACCGTGTTACCGGGGACCGAAAGGGTAGCAACGAATAGTAACACTGTACCCTACCAAGCATGTCGTAAAAAGCGACCAAGGAGGGTTGGGCATGGGGCTGGTTACACCAGCAAACGATATAGTCAACTCACTGTACCCTACCAAGCATGTCGTAAAAAGCGACCAGCATTATACATTTTCGATGAAGATCATTAACTTAATAAATAAGACTTATGAAGATATGACATACATAGTTCTTCATGAAGGACAAATTACAGAACCGTGTGGGATAAGAACGGGAGTGCGACAGAGATGCCTCTTGTCTCCATTTTTTGTCTTACTTGCAATAGATTGGTTTTCGAAAACATCGATATCACACAACATAAATCGAATACAGTTGAATCTGACTAAACAGCTTGATGGTCTAGATTTTGCAGATAAATTGGCTCTTCTGTCCCATAACCATAGTCAGATGCGAGACAAAATGAAAATACTTAATGAGAGGTCACAACACGTGGGTCTCAAAATACACAGGGAAAATACAAATATAATAAGAATAAATGCAAGAAATAATAACACGGCTGAGCTTGAAGAAACACCACTAAAAAATGTAGAATTTTACACAATATCTTAGCAGCAATATAGACAAAGTTGGAGGGACAGACAATGATATCAAAATAAGAATACAAAAAGCAGGAGGAGCTTTCATTGCACTGGGCAATATATGGAGATTAAGAGAAATCAAGTCCAACACAAAAATAAGAGTCTTCAACTCAAATGTGAAGTCAGTCCTATTGTATGGCTCTGAAACATAGAGAACAACAAAAACAACAATAAAAAAGCTACAGACATTCATAAATGGGTGCTTGCGTAGGACAGAAGGATTGAAGTGGTGCGACAAAGTCACAAATGTGGAATTGATGACAAGAACCAGACAAGTGTCAGTGGAACAAGAGATGACAAGAACCAGACAAGTGTCAGTGGAACAAGAGATGACAAGAACCAGACAAGTGTCAGTGGAACAAGAGATGACAAGAACCAGACAAGTTTCAGTGGAACAAGAGCTGAAAAGAAGACGCTGGCGGTGGATAGAACACACATTGAGGAAACCTGTTGATAGCATTACAAGACAGTCCTTGTTCTGGAATCCACAGTGAAAGAGAGGCAGAGGTAGAACAAACAACACATGGAGAAGGTAGCTGAAGACAGAGTGAAAATGATGAGGAAAACGTGGAAAGAATTTGATCTAATGGCACGTGACAGGAAGACTTGGCATGTGTTTGTTGAAGGCCTATGCTCCTTGGGGAGCTAAAGAGTATAGGTTCATTGATTTCTTCACTCCTATTCAACTATTTTATATCAAATGTCAAAAAAAAAAAATAGAATTAACTGCTGTTTTATTAAATAAAATTCTGTGACACACCAACATTACAGCTGTCTCTCTTTTTAGTAACGTTGGTTTATTCTCCGTTCTAGACTTTATTTTATTTTTCCTTTCGTTTTATTTGATTACCGGGACCGGTATCTATAATCAAAAATAAAGTCATTTGATTGAGTCCCCGTACCTGACATCATCGTTACAGGTTAGCATGCTGGCGACAATGGGCGGAGGTAACAAAGAGTGCCGCCAACACATGGAACAATAAACAACCAGAGAATAATGTGACAGCACTTTTGCATTGGCCAGCCAATTATCTCACTACCTGTTTGTCAAACAAGCCAGGCAACGAAAGTTGGTCGCGAATTACCACACCCACGTTTGGACTGACAGGGGACGAGAGCGATCCTGTGAATGAGTGACCAGAGAGGCTATTAGGGATTGGTTGTATGGGCGGAGCTGTACGGCACCGGTCCAAGAAACCCACATTGGACTTCCAGAAATATAAGCTACCGCGTAGCTTGCTAGATGAAGCAGTGCAGTTTTTACATTATGAGGTAGAGATTAAACCCTAAAACGCCTAGCCTAAATACACGTGTTTATTCAGAGTGGATAATAATTCATTTCTGTGGTGAATTGTGTTCTTAAAGGATTTTGCGAAGGGAAAAGAAGGTTAGTAGATCTTATTCAGATTATTACTACATTTTCTTATTCTTTGTTTAGTTTAACCTCACAGCTAAATGTGTGAAAGATAGAGTTTCAATTAATTCTTTTCATAACTGATTAATAAAATCAGAAGATTTTCCTAGAAGATGATAGGACGATAGGAGGTAATTAATTGTTCATACTTCACCTTCATGATCATCACAGTCTCTCATGCACAAGATATTTAACATCATTAGAATCGAACTCAGAGAGAGATCAATAATGAGCAGTAGTATGAATGAAAGTCAACCAGTGAAAAACTTACGAAGACTTTTGTGTGTCTTCAGTTCATCAGAAGTCTGAGTATACACGCAACGCGTCTGACGTCTAACCAGAAATAAGTTATCAAAAACGGACATTTGGCTAGCAGAATTCGCCACAGGGCATCTTTCATTCCTCAATTAAAAAGGAATATTGTCTCACCCACAAGTCAGAAGGTGGACGCAGCATTTTTCGTCACCCATATACTGCTGGCTCACAAGTTCAATACATGGTTATCACAAGTTCAAATCACTCGAAAGATCATTATTATCTGAAGTCAAGCAAAAGAACTAAAAGTAGAATATTATTTTTATACCAAGTGCAACACAACACACTCTTAAGCGCATTCTATGAAACTGAACTCTTTCCATAATTAATTAGAAAACACTGTCTAGTGGAAAGCATTCGCATTCCTGTCTTCTTGTCCCTACCTCGAATAGGTCTTTTTTATTCTTTCTTAACGAGCCAATTTCTAGAGACCTTATACCTAATATCTCATAGACTATTCCTGGCAAAACCTACTGTCGTAGTTGCACCAGTACACACCACACGACAATGGCAGATATTGATCCTTATGAAATTTGCTTCACGTATACATGATAGATACAGGTGAGGATATAAATAATTTAAAACGAGGAATGATTTTTCAGTCACTCTGCATATTAACCTATCGTCTGCCTAACTCTCACTCTCTAGAGATAGTACTTTTTAGTTACTAATTTTCTAGTCATTTTATCTGCGCCTTTCATGAATCATAAATAGGAAACAGAAAATAAAAATATAGCAGTGTATAAAAATGTGGTTAAATGCTACACAATTAGCGTGCCATCCCCTTATCGTTATCTTTATGAAGTTCAGTGTTAAAATGAGTGTGTTCGCTGTGTGTGGTTATTTTGCTACACTTCAAAGAGTCTAGATAACGAATTCTTTTTACATTTTAGTTTTGTATGTTAACTTTTCATGATGTACTGTAGATAGTTCG
Source organism: Oreohelix idahoensis (assembly GCA_024509875.1). Classification (NCBI taxonomy): domain Eukaryota; kingdom Metazoa; phylum Mollusca; class Gastropoda; order Stylommatophora; family Oreohelicidae; genus Oreohelix; species Oreohelix idahoensis. The sequence goes on from JAMPIV010021057.1 coordinate 69,647, forward strand.
AAAGTCCTTCAATAGCAATAGCTTATATTTAAGGTCAATAGCTTATATAGTTCCTTATAGTGTCGTAAAAATTACCACGGCCAGTGAGGCATTTTATTGGGGGTGTCTAGTTGGCTGTATGCCCTTTCACAAATCACACTCGCAGTGATGTGATGGCGCCATGTGGGTGGTCCCTGAATGGATTCCGGGTTGAACCTATCAATTATGTCACTTTTCCGTCGTCTAGAGTCCTTTTTCTTTTTATCTTAAGAGTGTCTGCTGTTTACCAAAAATCATCGACGGTTCTTTATTAGATCTAAACGTATAAGGTTTAGAAATCTGCACTAGTTTAGTAACTACTCTATGCAGTTCAAGAAGGAAGCGTGCACCGCAGTGAAAGTAATAGCAGCAGAACATGCTGTGAGAAAAATACGCTGGAGTTGGATAGAACACAGACTGAGAAATCCAATTGTAGCCTTACAAGGCAGTCCTTGTTCTGAAATCCGCAGGGCAAGAGTAATTCTTGAGAACAAAAGAACATACAGAGAAGGAAATTAGACATAGACATTAAAGGAGACGGAGAACACACGGAGAAGGAAATTAGACATAGATATGAAGGAGATATGGAGCAGAAAATTGGACATGGACATAAAGGAGATATGGAGAAGGGAATTACACATAGATATGAAGGAGATATGGAGAAGGGAATTACACATAGATATAAAAGAGATAAAGAAGACATGGGGAAACCTTGAACAGACAGAGCAGGATAGAAAGGTATTTATTGAAGGCCTATGCTCCTCGGGGAGCTAAAAGACAAAGGGCTAGTTAAGGAACACATAGTTAATATTAGCTTGGATTGTCAGTGGCACACAAGCAGATCATGTCTGCCAGATAGCCACTCTTTAACGGATTGAAAAACAAAGGCAGAACTGAACTAAAATACTATTCAGAATTTCAAAACGTATTTTAAAAATTATCAACGGTAATATTACAAATAAATACATTATTGTAAAAAAAAAACAATACTGCGCGAAATCGAACTTAGGTCTTAACACATGTGCATGTGCATGGAGGATCGTCTTCTTCAAGTACCATGCCTGGTGGCTTGGATAAACGTGTCTCTCCAAAACTTTATATCTCCAAAACTGTTTACCAGTTCAGTTGTTGACTTCCTTCCATGTCATGATGTTAAACTGTGAAATATCTTCTCTATTTGTTGTCTTCTATCTTTCCTCCGTCAATCTTTCCTGCTGTCACAATATATGTCAACTTTCTCCTTCTCATGACATGCCAGGAGAAAGTGTATTCCTTCCTTCTAATTTGAGCAAAAGCACACTGACCTCTTTTACCACATCTTTATTACACTTTTTAGGTGTCCATATTATTTTTAACATTCTTCTGTAAAACCACATCTATGTGACCTCTTGCATTTTCTACTTGTTTACAAACAAATTGTTCATGACTCGATTCCGTATGTCAGGACTGGATCTATCAAACACTGAAAAACTTAACTTTCCTACGTCCAGTGACAAAGCATTGTTGCACCAAATACTTGTCACTTCATGGAAGGCTGCTTTTTCCTGGGATATATACTCTGGTACACTAACCATTGTTTTACCGACGACCGAGGAACTAAAAAAGGGACTGAACAGTTAGTTATCGCAACTGTCACAATGAAATGACATGCTAGGCAAATGTTGTGTTCTAGAAAGGACTTTCAGGCTGTATCTATTACTGTTGCACATGACATATGAGTACTTCAATCTCTCATTAACCTTTACATACTCCTGGAGCACAGACCTTCAAAAAATGCATGCCAAGTCTTCCTGGCTTGTGCCACTCTGGCTTGGGCCATTCTTTTAAGTTATTTTCGTCTTTTCATTACATGTCTGTCTTCTGCTTCCTTCTCCGCGTTTTTCGGTTTTCCAATGCCTTCCTTACCTTGGTAATTCCAGAACAAGTACTTCCTTGTAATGTTATTAACATATTTCCTCGTGTCTAATACATCGTCAGCTTCTCCTTCTCACCTTTTGAACCTCCGGCACTTGCCATCTGTCCACGCTGTTCTTAAAGACTTAGGCTTACGATTTTCTGCAGACTAGTGTAGTATACGATTAAGCCAACCTTGATTCTTCCTTTCCTATAACAAGCGTGGTATTTTGGGCGTTACTATTCTTTGCCAAATTAAAAATGTTTTTAGAAAATGTAAGATTTTTAAAAAGTCAACATCAAACAAGTACAACTCATCCAAAGCAAGTATTTCAGATAATTCAACACAGGCATAACAGTGGAAAAAGGTCCTCTAGCAGGATTATGACGCTGTCTAGAAACAAAAAAGCCAAAAGGAGTCCTTCTTCTTCTTCGTTCGTCCTGAAAAGGACGTTGGTTGCGTTGTGTCCGTTTACAGCGCAGCTGCAATATTTGCGCCTTTCGGCCGACACATTCGACTTCAGCACGGCATTTTTGGGACTGGGTTAGCCTTCCCTCTTCGATCCCTACTCACTCAGCCAGACTGCAGTGATGCAGTAATCAACCACCACTTGGAGGTGGAGTAGGGTCTTGGTCATCTCTGGTTCGCTGACCCTGACGCAAGCAGTCTAGCTATGGGTCGCTAACTGCATTTCTCACTGTTAAAAGAGTCCAAGTTGATTACTCATCTTTTTTCTGAATCTCTGAATCTCTGTATTGGTACACTGGAGTGTTCGAACGCTTAGCAACAAGGAAAACCAGAACAGGTTGCAGCAGAAATCATCAGTCAACTTGTTTTTCATATGTATGTATGTATGTGCGTTTCTTTCCATATATATATATATACACACACATAATGAGACATTAGTATAATAAGGAAATTAATCACTACCTTGAAAGTTGGTTCAATACCAACTATTACGACCAACAATATCTAACCTCTTGAACAATAAACACCAACTGAGAACAGACAGTATTATATCCAGAAAGCGTTTCTGCGTAATTTTACTTACTGTTGACACTTTTTGTGTCATTGCCTAGTTTGACCTAACACTGTTATCATCTCTCCATATCTCGAGTGATAACATGCATCATATATCCCCGTAGGCGTTACTTATTTTGTTTTGTTAGCTGGGATGTGAATGTTAAATTTGTGGATAATCTTGCTGGCTGAGTATGGGTGTGTGTTCATGAAAGACACGTACTGTCTAATAAAGATACTGAAGTCGCTAGTTAGGACATGTTTAAACAGCTTCTCGGGAGCCACGCTGGTGTAATGGCTTCGGCGTTGTACTGGTGACCAGGTGTTCATGGTTCAAACCCGGGCGTCGGCGTTTGAAGGAATGTTTACGACCGGAGATTTGACTGAATAACCTGAACGGCTCCTGTGATAAACCCTCTGTGGATGGGAAGGAGCGAAGCTCCTGACCGGGTTGGAAGGAAAGTCCTCAGGTTCCCCAGCCTCGCAATGACATGTCATTGGGCCGAAGGGCTGAAAGCCCAAGTGCCGCTGGTTAAGAAAAAAAAAAAACAGCTTCTTATCAGGCTTTGAAAAAGGAAAGAGGAAATGGATCCCGTTACATGTCCATTGAGACATATTGGGAATACGGTGTTAGGCCATATTTTCTTGACCATCGTGTAGCAAAATATGCGAGAATAAACGCTCAATTCAGTATGATTTAGGCATAAAACGATAATAAATACATTAGCCCGCATGTGTCTGACGGTTGTCATCTTCGAAGCCAGCACCGCTGCCTTTTGCACAGTGCTAAGCCTAGAGAACGATATGACGGAAAAAGTCTGACACGCTTTAGTTTCGTTTTCGAGAAACACTACTAATAGTTAATTTTTGCCCAATTTGCTGATTACACTTTGTAGTCTAGCCTTACAAATAACTATTGGCGGAAGAGTGCCGCAATATAGCTATCTGAAGTAACACTTTTTGTCAACTTTGTAGCAAAATCAGTAGTAATCCTTACATTTTTTGGTAATATTACACGATACAATGCTAACTAGTAACGCAAATCTTAAACCCGCCCCGTCTAACCCCCGCTTCGCACACAGTCTGCAACGCATATATTCACACTGCGAGAAAGCCAGCCAAGGCATAACCACGCAGACAGTTTTATTTCCTCCTAAGTGGTAGCATTTCTGATGTAGCTAAAACCAGTTAGTTATTTGAGAAATACATGCTCGCAAGACGAAGAAGAGGAAAGATGGCGGACTTGTGTAAAATTTTAGTTGACGATGGACGATGACAAAAATTGGAAATTTTAAACCATTAGGAAGTTCCCCATAAGAATTATATGGTAGTATGACGTAAAGTTAGCTGCGTAAGAATGTACTTTAAAATATATGATATTCCCAGTATTAGAGAAGTTATTGAAGAAATACTAATCTCTAAGACCACACGACCAGACACACTGGCGTTTCTGCTCATGTTTTTTTTGGTAACGTTAGGGAGACGCGAGCTGGAAAAAGAGGCAGGGAGGTACATTAAAATTAGCTTGGGGTTAACAGAGTATGAATGGGAAAGGGAAACGGTAGGAGAAATGTAATCCTAACGTGATATCTTTTGTATTTGGCATGACTAGCGCAGACTAGCCAATCGACCACCAGTTATTCAAAATTATTTTGGGTTTTTCATTCAAACTGCATTTGAATTCTAGTAGTAGAACGTTACGATTGGCTAGCGCTGGTAGATATCAGTAAAAGGCTTTGTCTATTCATTGCCAGTTGAACTAAAATTTGTATACAGATACGCTGAAAAACAGCTGTGTTAATTTTAAACTTAAATAAAGAATAAATTCACAGTTGTCGTGAAATATTCTAATCCACATATATAAATTATCAGGTAAATATAAAGCCTAACAAATAAATTCTAATAAAGAAAAGAGCAAGGGTAAAATAACAGTGCTGTCACAAAGAATGTACTCGAAATCCCCCTTTGTTTTATGCTTCGTCTGCAAATTGTAACGTTTCCACGTTAAATATAAGCCACTGCATAAATACAAGCGTTTCCACAACACATTAAAACGGGTATTGCATTTCTAAGAAAAACATTGAGAGGCACACTGCGTAATGACCTAAATTAATCCTAACATTAATTATACTACGTTACCAAAACGAACGAACAGATGGACTCAAATAGAAAGAAGGGAGGGCTGAAAATCAGGAACGCATGCAACACTAAACACGTGTCTCGCTATTAATGCCACCCCAACACGCGTCGCGCGATACACAATTACTACTATCACGCGTGTAAGGCCACATGCACTAACTTTTTTTCAGACGGACAGTGATAAAAACACTAACCTTCCCAGAGTTAGGTTTTAAAAACCTGGAAAACGCTTATTAGAAAAGATGACATTAGATGGGTTTACGTTTGAAAACATTACAGTACCCAGACAGCACATCTTCGAAACAGGAGGTAGAAGAAATTGCATATTTTGAACGCAGCCACTTAGCTCTTTTAAATTTGTATATTTGGGTTCCTTAGGGCTTGCTGACAAAGAATATGTAAAACGTTACGCAAATAGTCTAGGAATTACCAAATTATAACCAAAATAAAATAGTGGGGGTGCCTGACAGCATGAAATCATTTCTGCTCATAAAATTTTTTTATAACGTGTTTGAAAAAACCTTACGTTACGGAAATAGCCTACCATGTTAACTCCTAATTGATTGGAGCGCAACAAATATAAGACTAAACACGATTGGTCGGGCTATAAATACTATATTGCGTTGTTATGGGAAACGAATAGAAGGGGTACTTTTTTGAAAAGATGTGGAGACGTGGTTTCATTGGGTAGAGCTGCGAATATACTTGATTCAGAGCGTCTGTTCATTGCCACATCTTGTAATAAACCTACTAAGAAGCAGTACGTTGAGCACCAGTGTATATTTTATATAAAATAAAGCCTGGAACATCGGCAGATCGGAGTTGTGCTATATCCATTGCCAGTCAACGAAACTGTTTATTATTCTATGAATTGTGGTAAGCTTGAAATATTCAATATCTTTTAATGAAAATTGAATGTAAATTGTTAATTTATGCCTGTATATATGTGTAGTTCAGTAGCAAACATGATGTAAAGCCTATAATGCTCCAGCCTGAACAGAAGGTGTCGGAGGAAAGTAAAACGGCATGGAATGGCCAAACAGTACACTGATACCTAGATTATTGATTAGACAGAAATAATGCTGGAATTGCAGAGGCGTGGTAACCATTAGGGAGGGAAATACTGGTATAAAATATTTCAGATGAAGCTGACAGTTGGCCTAACGCTCTGAACTCAATGTTTGTGATGTATTGTGCTCAGTGTAGAAAGAGAGTATAAATTAGTTATGACGTAGAAGGTACATCCTTCTTGTTTTCAGGGACAGTGGTCTTAAAGTTATTGAGCAGCACCTGGTCAGAGCTTTGCTGAAGCCAGAGGTGGACAGCATACTCCTTGGTCCATATAGCAACCAGTGGGGTGGCTCCAGAACTCATCGAGCAGAGGAGCCTTTTTCTGCAGTCATCACGCAAGATAAGAGAGTGTGGCCATGGAGCTAAACATTATGTAACCCCATCTTAAAATGACAGTGTAAAATACAATTAAGAGGGGAATTTAATTGTTTTAATATCAGGAACTGAGAACATCTCCAATACTAGTTCCAATAAAGACAAACTATTGAAGTCATGATGACAAATACCAACAGAGCTTGAACAAAACAAAACCAGTATTACAATCCAGTTGTCATCAAGTAAATATAAAGCTGAAAAGAGCAGGAAACAGAAGACAGGAGGAACCCCAGATAGAAATATCAGCGCTGAAACAACCAGATATAAAACAGAAATATTTAATCGAAGTCAAAAATAAATACCAACAGTTATTGACAGAAAGCATGGAGCAGTATAGAAGAGAAAACCCAGAAGAAAAAGCAACCGCAAAATGGGAATGCTTAAAAACAAGCATACAATCAGCAAATGCAAATTTACCTAAAAAGGAGTCTAAGAAAAATCAAATTTGGATGACAGATGACATCTTGAATAAAATGGCAGAAAGAAAGAAAGCAAAAAATACTCCAGAATATAAAACAATAGACAATGACATACGTACTATGTGTAGAGAAGCAAAAGAACGGTGGATAGAAACAAAATGTAAGGAAATAGAAGACTTGGAAGCGAAGCACATGACAAGAGATATGCATGAAGAAATAAAGAAATTATCAAATCGGTCGCGGTTTGCACAAGGAGGAAGCTGTATCAAGAACAAAAATGGTGTAATATTACTTGATGAGAAAGACATATCAAACAGATGGGCAGAATACGTAAAAGAACTATTCGAGGACCACAGAGGTAAAAAACCATCACCAGATTCTAATGAAGGCCCACACATTCTCAGATCAGAAGTAGAGAATGCCATTCATATGATACAAAAAGGAAGATCAGCAGGCATGGATAACATAAACATTGAAATGATAGAAGCTCTGGAGAGCTTTGGTATAGATACAATCACAGAAATATGCAATGATATATACAATACAGGATATTTACCACACGACATGAAGACATCAGTTTTTATAACATTGCCCAAAAAACCAAATGCAACAGAATGTTCAGACTTCAGAACAATCAGCCTGATGAGTCATGCAATTAAGATACTGCTCAAAATCATACAGGAAAGAATAAAAAGTAAAGTAGACAGCGAAATCCAAGAAGAACAGTTTGGTTTTAGACGGAACAGTGGAACAAGAGAGGCAATATTTTGCCTAAGAAGATTAGCAGAAAAATATACAGAGGTCCAAAAAAGTATGTATATGTGCTTCATTGACTATAAGAAGGCTTTTGACAGAATCCATCATGAGAAAATAATTGAATGCCTCAAAGACATAGGTATTGATGGAAAAGATATAAGAATACTCAGTAACCTTTATTGGGAGCAAACTGCCACAGTAAGATCGGGAAGGAATTATTCACCACACATAGACATAAAAAGAGGTGTCAGACAAGGTTGTGTGCTGTCCCCCTGCCTATTTAATTTATACACCGAAAAAATTTTCAAACAGATACAGGAAATACCAGGACTGAACATCAGTGGAAGATCAATAAACAACCTTAGATATGCAGATGATACCGTGTTGTTAGCTGAAAGCGAACAGGAGTTACAAGAACTAGTGAAGCAAGTGAACAGTATAAGTCATGAATATGGACTCGAAATTAATATTGAGAAAACTAAAACTATGATAATTAGCAAAACAGACGATAAACCCACATTAAAGATAAGCGTAAATGGGAAAATCCTGGAACAAGTCAAGAGCTACGTATATCTTGGTCATATAATAACAGAAGATGGCAGATGTGAAACAGAAATCAAGAAGAGAATAGGAATGGCCAAAGCTACATTCAACAACATGAAACATATACTGACATCCAAACAGTTATCTCATAAATTAAAACTGAGAATCATAAAGTGTTATATATATTCTGCATTTCTGTATGGTGCAGAAACATGGACGATGAATAAGCATTTGGAAGAAAGAATTGAGGCTCTTGAAATGTGGATATATAGAAGAATGGGGCGTATCTCATGGAAAGAGATGAAAACAAATAAGGAGGTCCTAGAAAATCTAGGTATGAAAAGAGAACTAATGAGAGAGGTCAAAGTTCGGCAGCTAAAATACTTTGGCCACATAAAAAGGCATAACACCTTGCAGAAGACCATAACAGAAGGGAGAGTTGAAGGTAAACGTGCAAGGGGAAGACAGCGCTATAAGTGGGAAGATAACATCAAGAGATGGACGGGAAAGAGTCTATCAGAGTGTACCACCAAGACAAGAGACAGAAGACGTTGGAGATCCATTACAGCCAACCTCCGTTGTGGAGATGGCAACTGATGATGATGAGTATTACCTCATATTACTACTACACCACTGACACACATAGGATACTATTAAAAATACATGTCACTACAAGATTCATATTGAGAAATTCTGTACATATAACTTGTAATTAAAATTGATTGTGATTCCTGGTTCCATTTGTATTTGAATCAGGACACATATTCATTCATGACAGCACTGAATACATATTGTTATTTGAAAAGTTATCAGTGACTCCTTTAAGATATCCTCGTAGAGTGTTTTATGTATGTGAGTGTCACAGTGTTGTCAAGTGTGGTGGAATAAATTAAATTGTTTATCTGTCTGTTGTTGTTATGACTTACACTTCATCATACACATACCCTAGACATATAACGTAGTCATCACACTATTCCAGAATAATTCTGACTGAGGTATACATATATGTGGCAGCAAGTAAGGTTATCTATAATACACTACTCTTATTAGATATAGATACCTTCACAGCTGATCTCAGTCAGTACACTAAGTCCCCTATAAATATTTATAACATCCCACTTTACCACAACAGTCTGTGCAGTCTGGAGGAAACTGAGGCCATTTCTTCACAAAATCAGCGTCATTTGTTTATATATTTCTTGATTGTGAGGGTCTATGTTCCTGTTGCCGGCTGGTGACAGGAAACCTGCTGAGTGCTTATAAACGCCAACCAGTCTCCAACCAGACTTATATGCTGTTGAATATCCAGTAGGAGCTTTGGCGATTGTTGAACTTGAAATTTCTGCAACTACCCATCGTATTATCTTACAACAAAGACTCTCAGGTGAAGAGTAAAACATCTGGGGCATCTCTGACATTTTCTTGTGTTTCAAAATATTACACAGGAATTTTATGGGGGTATGAGGAACTACAGCACTCATATACAGTGACTCTCCCGGTAGATAACTAAAGTGAACTAATTTAATATTCCATACAGGAAGAACATTTATAATATATAATAACTTTTAGTTATTGGGCAGATTGTCCAAACAGTTTTAATTGTTCCTTTTCTGTAAACTATCTTGTCCTTATTTTCAAAGACCTGTCCACAAGCTATGAATGGACAGGCAAAATAAATTGTAAATATTCGTTCAAAGAAAAACTTAACTGCTAGTTATTAACTTTTTTAATAGAAACTTAAAGTGTTTGATTGTTGTGTACCATCATTCATTTCTCCCCTAGACACTAGGTACACCATACACCATACACTAGAGCCAGAAGATTGACCGTGTGAGACCTAGGCAGGTAGCTGTAGGTTCTCTGCACATAATTCATCATCATCATCTATAGAGTCAGAGACCTACATTTGCTTGACCTCACACGGTTATAGCAGACACCTTTTCATTCTTTTAGGATACCATCATAACCTCTCCAGCAAAATCAACTTTGCTACACATCGGCACCCTAGGGGTGATGTAGTCAGCATCACGGCCGCCGCCTTAACTTTCCTAGAGTTGTTCTGGTACCCAGTTCATGAGGCTGGGTCGACCCCAGAGCCGTTTGCGGTCTAAAAAATTTCATCTCAACTGGGGAACGAACCAAGGGCCACTGTGCTAGGAATAACCAATGCGATACCGCGGCTCCGAGGCTTTGATACATTTGTTATAATAGTCGTTACGCCCTTGAACATTTTTATCTTTCATCGACCCTGTTTAACTCCTTTGCTAAGTACATTTTAGCTCACTGTAGATCAGTGGTGGCCAAGATAAGGTTGGCCGAGGGCCAGATTATGGTAAAGGGTAACACCAGAGGGCCAGACCAGACCTATAAAATTCTTTAAAAATAACGTTCTGAGATTTAGTTTTACATATATAATGAACCACGTACAGAAAGCTGTTCCATCTTTCTATCTTGTAAATATGTTTACAGGTATCCCTTGTTTTCGTTCGTGTGCAGTCACGCATTGTATATATTAATCTACCTCTTCTCTTCTTGGTCTATCATCTTCTTCCTCGTGACTAGAATTTTGTTTTCGTAATGTGATGTGTGTATTTCTTTCATCTGTGTAGTGCTCATTTTGCCATTGTAGTACTTGCATAACTTAGATTATTAAGATTAGCTAGAGGTGAAGTGTTATCTGAGTATAGCACCAGTGTGGGTGCCAGTAACAGACTTTGAAGTAAAAGTTGATTTATTGTCAAGTTGGTATAGTGGTGTCATAGCACCAGAAAGTTTCACCAGTTGTCATTATACAACTGTCGACTATTGTAAGTTTGTTGAGTATATCACAGAGACTAAGTGGTCAGTTAGACCAAATTTTCACAGTGATGAGACAGTAGTCAAGTGGCAAAGTAAGACAATATTTACAGTATAAGAGGCAAAGCTTGATATTGTGTGCTCATTGAGAGGTGAGGTGTGATATACTTACTTACATAAATATATATGTGTATATTGGAGTAGTGATATCAAGATTTATTATTATTACTGCATATTTTGTAACCAGAGTGTTATCTGGTGATATAAGTGAAATTTATACGACTGAATACCGAGTATACTGCCACAACGCGTACATATTTTCAGGGTCATAGCTGTTGGGAATCGTGTTGCATGTGTAACTTTCATTGTTTTCATGTAGTCTGTACACAAACCCGTGGGATGAATCATGCACTTTCCATTCCAGCAGCCTTCCGCTCTCTACCTCATGAAAAATATGCGGAAAATCCATTCCCACTTTTTTTCCAGCTTCTCGGCATCAGTATATATAATAGTAGTGCGATTTTAATGTGCTTCAGAATATATATATATATATATATATATATATATATATATATATATATATATATATATATATATATATATATATATATATATATATATATATATATATATATATATATATATATATATATATATATACCCCTAGACATATATTTACCTCTAAACAGAGCTATTACTTACTTAGTCGTTCCCCTTGTACCGTGAGGTGTAGAGGTTTGGAAGAGAGAGCGCTAGACTATCCTTTCGGCTGTCTTCCTCCTGGTATGGTTCCATTCTAGTCCTCGAAGATTGTCTAATGTTGTTCTCCCAGCGGACTCTAGGTCGTCCTGGGGGGTCTGGATTCTTGGCTCTTTGTTCCCATGCTTGTCGTGGTAGCCGATCTTCTCCCATTCTGCAGACATGGCCAAACCATCTTAGGTGGGACTGTTCTACTTGTGTCTGCAGGGGGTGGGATTTTAGACCATGTCTCTTCTTGTTACTTCAACCACCTTCCTCAGATACTTCATTTCGGAGGTTTGGATCTGGCTTTTGTGGGTTGTAGTCACTGCCCATGACTCGCATCCATATGTCAAGACTGTGACATAGGTGGAGCGGTATACAGCCATCTTCGTTTTCTTACCAACCTCTCTCTTGCTAAGAATCCTCGACTTATGGCCTGAAAAAGTCTCCCAGCTGCTGCTTTTCGAGTGGCCAACTCCGCCTAGGCCGGACCTAAGCCCGGCTGAAAAAGGAGGAGGGCGGCCGTAAGGGGCAGTCCCTCCACTATGCAAAGGCACAACAGGCCAATCACATGTTACCTTTAAACTATGATTACGAGTAATATAAAAGAGAAAACCGGACTGATTCTAAAGGCGACGAACTGGAACGGACTACGACTTATGGAACTTGGAACACAAGAAGTATAAATGGGAAAGAAGAGGAGCTGGTGGAAGAGATGAGGAAAGCAAAACTAGAAATCCTGGCTATTACGGAAACAAAGAAACAGGGACAAGGAGTCATGGATCTTGATGGCAACACGCTGCTATACAGTGGTGTACCCACATCTGAAAGAGTTAAAGGGGGCGTTGGTTGCATTGTGGCCAAAAACCAGAAAGATAGTATAAAGGGATGGAGCTTTGTCTCGGAGCGCATTATGGTTGTGAAACTAAAAGAAGGAGAAACCATAGTCAACCTGGTCATAGTGTATGGGCCAAATGAGGATGAGAGAGCAGAGGTCAAAGAGGAATTCTTTGAGCTGCTTCAAAGGACAGTGGATGATTGCCTAGATGAAATTATCATGCTCGGAGATTTCAATGCCAGAATTGGAAATGACCATGCTAGATGGGGTGGAGTTATCGGAAGATATGGAGAAGATACTCTCAATGACAATGGAAAGCGACTCCTTACATTCTGCAGTGAGCAGAATCTGATAATTACCAACACAAAGTTCCCCCAGAAGCGCATACATGCATACACTAGGTGTGAACCAACAAAGAATGAGAAGTCAGTGATCGACTATGCCATTGTTAGGAGTAACTCATTCAAATATGTCCGGGATGCTAGAGTCTGGAGGGGGCCAGAGATTGGAAGTTATCACTAACTGCTTACAATCAAAAGAACAACTGAAATAGTTGCTCAGCCTAGGAACTGCCCAGCATCACGCAAGAAACCAAGTAAACAAACGGACGAAATGAGCATTAAGACCTACAAGCTGAAAGAGCTAGAAATTAAGACCAGATATCAGGGGTTTATTGCTACAGTGGTGAGAAACACAGAAGAACAACCTGATGAATTTGAAACCCTGTGGCTTAAATTCAAGGACATCATAAAGACAGCTGCTGCAGAAGCATGTGGTGAAGTCCGACTTGGGAACAAGAGAAAGAGAACACCTTGGTGGACAGAGGAAGTCAAAGAGAAAATAAGAGAGAAGAAAATGGCAAGGAAACAATATTTAGGAGCTAAAAACACATCAGGGCAAATAGAGAAATATAGAGAATATGTGACACTCAGAACAGAAGCAAAGAACAAGGTGCGAGCAGCAAAACAGAAGTCCTGGAAAGAATTTGAAGAAAAGCTAGAAAAAAGATGCGCAAGAAAACCAGAAATTGTTCTATAAGACCGTAAAGAACACGAGGAAGGAAAAACAATGCCCTCTCAAATTTATAAAGGACAAGCAATTCAAATTCTTACTGACTCGAAGGAAGTAATGGAAAGATGGAAAGAATATTTCTCAGAATTCCTTGATGGTGAGCAAGGTCAAGCATCAGAAATGATAACCACTAGCACAGAAGAGGAAACAAATGGTGATGAAGATGACAAAGATGGAAGAACTGAAGGCAGCACTGGAGAAAATCAAGATGGACAAAGCAGCAGGGCATGATGGTATAACACCAGAAATGGTTAAGTACATGGGAGCGTCAGGCGACCTATTACTCTTAAGGGTCCTACAGGCAGCGTGGTGCAACAAGACCATACCAAAGGACTGAGAGATTGCCATCATAACACCAATTTTCAAAAATGGTGACAATCGACAATGTGGAAACAATAGAGGCATATCCCTTCTCAGTGTCCCTGATAAAATCTACTCTAGAATCCTAGAGCAGAAACTCCGACGCCTAGCTGAGCCACAATTGGATGAGGTCCAGTGCGGATTCAGAGCAAACCGAAGTACTCAAGACCTAATCTTCACACTCAGACAGCTGAGTGAAAAGGCCCTTGAGTATAAGAGTGAGATCCATCTTTGTTTCACAGATCTGGAAAAGGCATTTGACAGGGTCCCCTGGAGCAAACTTTGGGACTGTTTGGCAAGGAAGAACATTCCAGCACCTCTGATTCATGCTATACAGAGCTTCTACAAGTCTTGCAGAAATTATGTGACGACAGCAAACCATAAGTCAGAAGAGTTCAGGACCACCACTGGTGTAAGACAAGGTGATATCCTGTCACCTTATCTTTTCATACTCCTCATGGACGATGTTATCAAGTCATGTAAGGAGAGAACAAGAAAGTATTCAGTGGGGTACTGGAAGATGAGACAGGTATGTATTTCAGAGCTGGCATTTGCTGATGATGTTGCGCTGATTGCTAAATCAGAGGCACATCTCAAATCCAACCTGCAAGTCTGGAAGGAAGAGCTGGAGAAGAGAGGGATGGTCATAAGTAGCTCTAAAACAAAATCCATGGTGATATCACGAGAAGAAAGAAGACATCAGATTAAGCTGGGAGAACATGTCTTGGAGCAGGTCGACCACTTTAAATATATCGGAGCAATTATAGACCAAAAGGGAGGCATCAAAGAAGAGTTGGCCACTCGAAAAGCAGCAGCTGGGAGACTTTTTTTAGGAAAGAAATCGAGGATTCCTCAGCAAGAGAGGTTGGTAAGAAAACGAAGATGGCTGTATACCGCTTGACCTATGTCCCAGTCTTGACACATGGATGCGAGTCATGGGCAATGACTACAACCCATAAAAGCCAGATTCAAACCTCAGAAATGAGATATCTGAGGAAGGTGGTTCAAGTAACAAGAAGAGACATGGTCCGCAACTAGACGATACGTCAAGGCCTAAAATCCCACCCCCTGCAGACCCAAGTAGAACAGTCCCAACTAAGATGGTTTGGCCATGTCTGCAGAATGGGAGAAGATCGGCTACTACGACAAGCATGATAAACAAACAGCCAGGGATCCAGACCCCCAGGACGACCCAGAGTCCGCTGGGAGGACAACATTAGACAATCTTTGAAGGACCGAGGACTAGAATGGAACCAGGCCAGGAGGAAGACAGCCAATAGGATAGTCTGGCGCTCTCTCTTCCAAACCTCTACACCTCACGGTAGAAGAGGAACGACTAAGTAAGTAAGATATTTAAAGTGGTCGACTTTCTCCAGGACCTGTTCTCCCATCTTAATCTGATATCTTCTTTCTTCTCGAGATATCACCATGGATTTTGTTGTAGAGCTGCTTAAGACCATCCCTCTCTTCTTCAGCTCTTCCTTCCAGACTTGCAGGTTGGATTGGAGATGTGCCTCTGATTTAGAAATCAGGGCAACATTATCAGCATATTCCAGCTCTGAAATACATACCTGTCTCATCTTCCAGTACCCCACTGAATAATTTCTTGTTCTCTACTTACATGCCTTGATAACATCGTCCATGAAGAGTATGAAAAGATAAGGTGACAGGATATCACCTTGTCTTACACAAGTGGTCCTGAACTCTTCTGACTTATGGTTTGCTGGTATCACATAATTTCTGCAAGACTTATAGAAGCTCTGTATAGCACGAATCATGCTATTACTTATAAGAGCAATTTTGTTGGATTACACCAACTGACAGCTTGAACGGGCTAAACCATTGCTTTAATCCTTCACAAAAGGCGACGGACCAGATATAATGCGTTAACAATTGTTCAGCCCAATGCAACAGTGTTCGTGACTTCTGGAAATATCTTGTGACGCTCCCTTAAGGTAGATGCGTCATTAATCTTCCATCTACGTCTCTGCCAATTGTAATCTTGCGCGCAGGTAGATACCTTGGAAGCCAGTATTAGATACTCTTGTTTTGGTCACTGTTGGACCACTACTACAAAGCAGGGGAGGCAATCCGTTACATACACAACAATTTTTAAAAAAGTATCAGCGATAGGTAAATGTTTTATTACAGACCAATTAAAAAAAAAAATCAGCAACAGGTAAATGTTTTATTACAGAACAATTTAAAATATATCAGTGACAGGTAAATGTTTTATTACAGAACAATTTAAAAAATATCAGCAACAGGTAAATGTTTTATTACAGAACAATTTTTAAAACAAATATCAGTGACAGGTAAATGTTTAATTATAGAACCTTTAAAAAAAAAAAATCAGACAGGTAAATGTTTTATTACAGAACAATTTTAAAAAAATATCAGCGACAGGTAAATGCTTTATTACATTACAAAGTTTTAAAAAAATATCGACAGGTAACCATTTTATTAAAGAACAATTTCAAAAAAATATCAGTGACTGGTAAATGTTTTATTACAGAATAAATTTAAAAAAAAGATCAGTGACAGGTAAACGTTGTATTACAGAAAAATTTCATAAAAATATCAGTGACTGGTTAATGTTTTATTACAGAACAATTGAAAAAAAAAACATATCAGCAACAGGTAATGTTTTATTTCAGCAAAATTTAAAAAAAAAATATCAGTGACATGTAAGTGTTTTATTACAGAACAATTTAAAAAAAAATATCGACGTAACCATTTTATTAAAGAACAATATCAAAAAAATATCAGTGACTGGTAAATGTTTTATTACAGAATAGATTTTAAAAAGAGATCAGCGACAGGTAAACGTATTACAGAAAATTTTCAAAAAAATATCAGTGACTGGTTAATGTTTTATTATAGAACAATTTAAAAAAAACATATCAGCAACAGGTAATGTTTTATTGTGACAGGTAAATGTTTTATTACAGAACAATTGTTCAAAAAACATATCAGCGACAGGTAAATGTTTTATTAAAGAACAATTTTTCAAAATTGCCACAGGTCAATATTTTATTACAAAACATGTGAAAATATAAGCAAGATGTAAATGGTTTTTCACAGAACAATTTTTACAAAAAATCAGGGACCGGTAAATGTTTTATTACAGAACATGGAAAATACATATCAGTTACAGATTAAAGTTTTATCACAGAACATGTAACAAAAACAAAAATGTATCTGTGAGAGGTAAATGTTTCATTGTATATGTCAAATGTCAGAGATAGATTAATATATTATCATAGAACCTGTTAAATGTTAGAGACATATTAACATCTAATAAGTCATCTGTCAAATTTCCAGGGACAGAATAATATCATGTCTTTCAACCTTTCAAAAGTCAGTGACAAAGTTTTATCAACAATGTCAAATGTCGGAGACAGATAAATATCTGATGCTAGAACATGTAAAATATAAGCAACAATACAACATAATTGTCGTAAATGTTGGGGTAAATATAAACATAACATACGCTATACTGGGACAAAGAAAACTGCCTACGTTGGGGCCACAAAGCCTTCATCAGTTAGAAATGAACATATGCAGCAAATGAGCACACATATTAATACTGACAACACAAAAATAATAATATTACTCTCAAACCTGAAAACTAAGCATGGTGATCAAACATTCTAGACGACCGTCTCAAACTGATGATGTTAAAGGGTAAGTCTTTTATAAATGGGTGGTTGCGTAGAATGGAAGGATTGAAATGAATGTGACAAGGTCACTAATGTCGCCAGAGCGGTGTTGTAACCACTACGCTAGCGCGGCTCCCTCAGCAAGAGATGAAAATAAGAAGCTGGCGATGGAGAGGACACACATAATGCAATATGTTGATAGCATTAACAGGCAGTCCTTGTTCTGGAACCCCCAGGGTAAGAGAGGCATATGTAGACCCACACACAAAACAAAACACACGGAGAAGTGAACTGGAGACAGAAGTAAAAATCATGACGAAGACGTGGACAGAACTTGAGCTGATGATACACGACAGGAGATCTTGGCATGTGTTTGTTGAAGGCATATGTTACTACTGCTACTTGGCCAGGTCACTGACTAATTGAAAAGGTATGTACAATCAAATGGATAAGGAAAACTGATTGTACCAAACATAACGAGCATTACATAGTCACATTGTGACTACTGCACAGATCAGGTAAGAACAATACACAGTGAATTTAACATGGTTTAGATGACGTCGTATGTAAGGACCTATGACCTCTAGACCTTAGTGTGTCGTTGGGTGGCCGTTACTCTGGTTTTTAAAAAAAAGTTGCTTAACAATAACATACTAGCACATTTTTAGTACCCTAGATCAGCGGTTCCCAACCTGTGGTACGCGTACCCCTGGGGGTACGCGACAGGACGTTCAGGGGTACGCGAAAAAAATTGAGTAATGGCGGAAAATAGATACATATGTCAACAGTGTAAAAGACAAGTCAAAAGTTGTGAAATTAATTCAACACTATACTATACAACATGAACTGTGTGAGACAATCTCCGCCGTTTTTCTTGCGCGCCACTGGCGTGCTGTCTGCTTGGACTGGCGTGTGTGAAAATCTATGGCGTTTCGTATGACCACAATTCAATATTTTTACACAGTAGTCTTCGTTATGATGACTATCGGATTATAGTTGTGCCGTTGAATAAATTTGGCACTTCAGAATAGCTCGGTAACGATCTTCAATGTTTCAGACAAAATTAAATCTATGATTAAAAAAAATTAGATTTTTGGAGGTCGTGTATTGAAAAAGGCCAGCCTGAGGTATTTGAAACTCTGCACAATTTCCTATCTGAGAACGAGCTGCACCTCTCGCAGGAAATGAGCGAGAAAATAATTGAACACTTGAAAGGGCTAAAATCATCTTTCGAGAAGTACTTTCCGAAACCTGGAAAAGAGAACTACTGGATTGTAAATCTCTTTGAAGAAGAATATTTTCAAGCAGCCACATTATCAATCAACGAAAAAGAGAAGTTGATTGAACTTTCGACTGATACTACTTTAATAGATGAATTCAAAGGAAAATTCCTTATTAACTTTTGGGGAGACATCAGCAGAGAATATGAACAGCTAACCGACAAGGCGCTTAAGTTTCTGTTGCCATTTACAAATACTGAGCTGGTGGAGAGGGCTTTCACTTCTTATACCTTTATAAAAAATAAATACCGTAGTAAACTGAATGTAGGTCCAGAATTGAGACTGTATCTTACATCACTTGAACCTGATTTTAAAAAACTATGTGCCTCAAAACAAGCTCAAGGATCGCACTGAACATTTGTCATGGTCACATGACATGTGTGTTATAAAAAGTGATTTCAACTTTTAATAATAACAACGTTTTTATTATTATTAATAATAAATTAAATGTGTTAACTTTTATTGTAACTTCTGATTATTTTAATGTAAAAATATATGCACTGTTTGTTCACCTTTTTATTACATTGTTTTTTAATCCCGTGGTTGGCACCTTTATTTCTGGTTATAATCTATAAATTTTGAATAACAGCAACTATATTAATTTCAAATATTTTGCTAATATTAGGGGTACAATTTATAGAAATGGGCTGCAAAGGGGTACGCAAGTGAAAACAGGTTGGGGACCGCTGCCCTAGATGAAGAACGAAAAAATCAGTTTTTTTCGTTGCTGTTGATGTTATTCATGTAGGAGTGGGCTTTCAAGTTACCATCAGAGTGTGAATCAGAAGAGGTGTAATTTAGTTACCAGCATAAACCACTTATTACGGAAATTAAATTAAGGACAAGTTTCAGAATTCTCATTGCTGTTCCGGGCGGAGAAAGTGTTTCAATACATTTCAAGTGGGCTCCTGTTAATTTAACCATTAAAGGAAAAAAAAAAAACCAATGATAGCTACAGTTAGAAATTAAACCACATGTAACATTTGAAAGCGAGGCCGGCCAAATGCTACCTGGCAGAGAACTGTAGAGGAAGAGAAGCAAAGTATGAACCAGAGCTGAAGCACCACACGAAGGATGGTTGCCGACCGAACAAGTGGAGACAGTTTTGTGCTGCCCTACAAGACGCTACCAGGCGTGATGGCAGCTGATTGCTTTGTCAGTCAGCAGCCACAGACTAAAGCAGAATAAGAAGAAGTAACAATTGAAGTATTCTGAAGTTCAAAAAGAAAAGATCATTGGCGATTCGACTACAACAATTTCGCTTAACAAAGTTTGGTGGAAATAAGTATCTTTTTTTAAAAATTGTTGTATGTGTCGCTGAGGTATGTGACCGTATGGCCCACTACGCTTTTGGTGCTATTAGATTTAGACTAGTAAGTTAAACTGAACAATGGTCACAAACCCATGACCATGACGTCATTTATCATGACACACATGATCCTATGATGTCATCAAACCTTGAGTGGCTTACATGCAAGTTAGACCGGAACTCCTTTAAACACAAAGCAATGGTTGGTCAGTATCACTTAGTTACTGAGACTTTAGACTAGAAGATTTCTAGCTAGTTAGCTTTAAGAGTATTTAACACAGTCAGTAGGACTCCAAGACCAATCATAAGATAGTTTCCGGTCTATCCTTCAATGAGAAGTAATATCCGGCAAAAAAGCCTTAGCACCGGATTAAGAATTAGACCAATGCATCCTAGAGACCAGTGTGACCCTGAGATAGTAGCTCTGAGATGTGTACCTTACTAACTATAAGGCATTACTCACTTGTGAGTGGTAATAAACAAAAAGCCTTCGATGCGAACGTCGAGAACAAGTGCATTTACAACTAGACATCTTCTACCAACCAGGGCCACTAGCGAACCAGCGCTAACCCCTGCAACTGTTTTATAGTGGTCCCTCTCCGCTTCTCGTAGACATCATCGTAAGTAACGGAGAAATTTTTTTTATCCGAAATACTGATTTCAGTTAAGGCTCCACAGATTATAAGACATACATTAATAACGACCACAGTAAGATTACAGCCTTTCTGCATCGAGGCTGTAGTAAGCATTATTTTCTACCAGAAATGATAGTTCATTTCATTTTGCACTCCAAGAAATGCATTCCTGGAAATGTAATAACAATGTTTGCCCGAGATGTGAAACTGTAGTTCAGGCCTAGAGAAATATCTAGCCAGAAATAAACTTTGAATATAAAGAACTGGAATTATCAAATAATCTGTTATTACCAGTTGACATTGTTTGATGATCACCATTTTAAACTACACTAATGATCATGAAGCCTTCCACTACTCTCAACCCTTACGAGATGCCAAGAACTTGGGTTGCCTTACTACTTTTGTAAGTAACACCTCTTGCGGTTGTGGCAGCTCTGGTTAACAAGTTGGTTGCTGCACAGTCTTTGTCTACCCAGGATCTTTTGTCGCAAGCGTTGGTGATGACTTCTCCGTATGTTGGCCGTTCATATACAACACACATTTAGTGACCACATAATACCACGTAGCAACTCTGGTACAAACATGGGAACGCCGTATTCAACTGGAACAAATGTTTATTTACACTATGTAAAACAAATGTCGTCGGTGACCCCTCCAACAATCTGGGTCCATCCGACTCTCCTCTCTTGAACACTATTAGCTTCCATACACCCCTGTAATCCAGTTTCACTGTCTTATGCATATTGTCCCCTTGAGGGCAGTACAGGAATATTATTGGAATGCGCTCAGGTTATTAAGATAGTTATACCGGACTGACTCCGGGGAATGTAACTTTTCCTGATTATGGTGGCCGCTATCTTAGTACACTTATCCACCATCGAACTGTCATAACTAGTTTACCCTACGTACCCTTCCTTCAGAATAAAGCTTCACCGCTCCTTCCTCCTTGTACTATTGTCGGAACTCGTCAGCCTATCTATCTACACAACCCGGACATGGGATATCTAAGAGACGATACATAGTCTCCTTTAACTAGTAGTCGCCTTCAATATGGCTGCCCTGCTTCTGTCCCGACGTCTCTCACGCTTCTGCCTGATGCTGAGAAAAAACGTGCTTAACCTCTTTCTGTTTTGACCCTTTCTATACGAATCATTTCCGTACATCCCTTTTTTCTACCTCGTCTATAACTCATGTTAGACTTCTCATTCTTCTTTCCCTTACTGCCACACGGTTAGCCAGTATAATACAAAAGCTCCTAAACAAGAAGAACTTTTCGAGTGTTACCTTTTGTCTAAACAAGGGTTGAAATCAAAATTGTCCAACTACCAAAACCCATTGAATATTTAAAAAAACCAAAAACAAAATTCTTAAAGGCCTTAACTATTCTTGGTCTACCTTGTCCAGTCCCACTGTCAAAGGAATACATCAAGCTTTGGTAAAATAACCAATTATGTACTTTCTTTAAATATCGAATCTGAACTTGTATCGAACTGTCCCTACCACGAGCACTCCTTTATGATGTAGGAACCCTTTATGTAGAAAAGAAATTTAACTAAATAAAGGCCATCAGCAGATATGCTTTGAGAAAAAAAGTCAAACAAACAAACAAACAAACAAAAACTGTCAAATTACTTTGTCGTCTCGTCGAAAATGTCCAGTTGAAGTTTTATTAATTTCTTTCATTGTTGAAAATTGAATTCCTCAGTGATGCCAAATGAAAGTAAAGCATCCAGCTTCTAAAACAATCTTGGAAAAGTTAGCTTTTGCATGATTGTTGCGCATCATGTTGAGCTTCATCAAAATACACAAGTTAACGATGACGAAGAAGTGTATCGAAAGATGACGTGGACTGAAAAAACGGGAGTCTGCTTGTGGTTTTGGGCCATTGAAGATGTTATATACCATGTGTGGCATGGCCACTTATGAATGTATAAAATGTAAAGTTTATAACCGCCAAGGTGTTTGTTACAGAGTAAATATTATCAAGGGGAAGTGATCTTGTAAATGTTAAGCAAATAGATTCGATTACGGGTTATGTTGCTTGGTTAAGCTGATGTTAAGTTAAAATAGTATTAGGGGAATTCCCTCGTGTGATCGAGAAGTTTCCAAGTGGCGAACACTGGTCAGTTCAAATCGCGGAGATGTTTTTTTCTGTGAACTGTCTTGAGCTGTGAGTAAACTCGTGTGACTAGCCCATGCAATTATCGAGACTGAGTTGTGTTTTTTAAACAACCGAGTCTCGTGTCTTTTTTGGCGGGTCTAGTGTGTGAACTAATTGCAGTCTGTTTTTGGGTACCGACGGGAGAGGTCGGTTCTACAGTGTGTGTTTTGAGAATGCCTGCGCAGTGCAAAAGTTATAAAGGCCATATTATTTGTGTAGGCCTATAATTTCTGAATTTATTGGAGAATTGTGTTTGTGAGTATTTTTGATGAGGTAAGGATCCAGGACATTTGTTTGAATATATAAATGTCAAGATGAGTGAAGGCGAGATTACTGCAGATTGCCAGGGAGTGCAGTCTTGCGAGAAATGGCTGAAATTATTCACCATTGATGTAGTTAGCACGGCGAGGATGATGTCCGTTGGCTAACCGGATCTATATGATATTTGAGGAGGCAATTGTTATTTTGAAAGGATCCACAGTTATATTAAAGCGCCAAGGTTGAGAGCGTCTTTGATGAAGCATATTTAAGGAGGCCATTATTTATTGGACAACCGTTGCTGGGAAAAGGGATCCATTGTCCGTTTATTGTGATGCTGATGTTGGAAGCATCGTTGGAGAGGCCATTTATTATTTACATTAGAGCGCCAATGTTGAGAGCGTCTTTGATGAGGCATATTTGAGGAATTCATTATATAAGCACGGTGATGCCGACCGTTGCTGAGAGGATCCAGTATTAATATCATTATATTAGCACGGGGATGCCGACCGTTGCTAGACGGCCATTTATTATTTACATTAGAGCGCCAATGTTGAGAGCGTCTTTGATGAGGCATATTTGAGGAATTCATTATATAAGCACGGTGATGCCGACCGTTGCTGAGAGGATCCAGTATTAATATCATTATATTAGCACGGGGATGCCGACCGTTGCTAGACGGCCATTTATTATTTACATTAGAGCGCCAATGTTGAGAGCGTCTTTGATGAGGCATATTTGAGGAATTCATTATATAAGCACGGTGATGTCGACCGTTGCTGAGAGGATCCAGTATTAATATTATTATATTAGCACGGGGATGCCGACCGTTGCTGAGAGAACAGTAGTAATATTATATAGCGCTCATGATTATGAGAAGTGGAGATGTGACTGGAGTACTGTATTATTGTATTGCTATGACTTGTACTTAATTGTGACTGTGTATTCTGTGTATTTCATGAACGTGTTGTGGTGTAAATAAACGTTATTAACAGTACACCTGCCGTTACGCCATTCCATGCCTCTGATGTGTGTATCTGTGGCGTGTGAATGCACCACGCACACTCACTACAACATTTAACACGGTAGGAGAACAGTAGGCGTGATTATAGTCACGCATGACCATAAATAGCCATTAAACTATTAAAAGGAGTAATCATCAGACTGAAACCACATTTAGTAACAGTGGTGGTTTTCAGTTTAGAAGGAGCTTACACCTACGTATTCGCGTAAATAGCCTGGGTGGCGGAAATCTAGGTCAACAAACAGAATGAATTTAATAGCAGGATCTCGTGTGAAGCAGTGGTATGTTTAGTCTTTCAGAATTTGATATTTTGACATTCGCGTGATATAAGAAACTGTTCTGCTCTGTGTGGGCGTATGAACAGTGTAACCATTAAAGGAACACCCATCACCATTTAATCAATCTCTAAGACCAGTCAGTCAGTGCTAATATTATAAAGAGTGAAGAATCAAATCTTTACAGTGGTGGGCCATTTTATTTAACGGAATAAACCCACGGAGTTCGCGTGATAGGAAAGCCTTGTGTAGGCGTGGCTTATGTATCCTCACATTGTGTCATGGTCCTCGACCTAGTTGGTTAACTGTGACCAACACGGTAGAACATTACAATGGGGGGAGCCGCGCTAGCGTAGTGGTTACAACACCGCTCTGGCGACCGGGTGATACAGGATCAAACCCGGGCGACGGCATTTGAGGATTTTTCGTCGACCGGGAATTGGACTGGATTAACTCGAGACCTGGCGAAAACATTTGAAGGAGTGTCGTCGACCAGGGACTGGCGGCTCCTGAGCCGACCCAGCTGCAATGGGTACCTCCGAAATCGGAGAGTATTTGCCTGAATGGCGAGGGACATTTGTCTCTGTACAAGAAATAAAGGGATACTCACGTAAAATCAATGTCAGGTTAGACATAAATGATAACCTGAGATTTCGCCTCGAGTATTAGCGGGCGAACGCAAAAAAAAAAAAAAAAAAAAAAAAAAAAAAAAAAAAAAATTACAATGGGAAGTTGACAGTTTTGGTAGACAGTCAAGTTTAACTAAATGTGAAGTGTTTTTGAGGAGTCGTTTGCAGATTGTTTCAAGTCAACAGTTACAGAGCTTGCTGTGCTGCGTTTACTGTATGCTGTACGTGCTGATGCTGTGTTGAGCGCATTCTACACTTTTGCAAGAACCTGAAGAGAAGAAAATCTAGTTTGTGTACCTTTCTGCGCTAGAACGGTTTTATCTGCAGAACTTTGTGATATCTGGTGTGTCGGCGGAAGGGACAGAAGAATATTAAGATAAGTGATTTTGTTCTGTGTAGATTGTGCCACTTTTCTGCATTTCAGCAAGTCTGCCTATACTATCCATCACTTATTATGTTGATAATTGTCATTGTGTTTCGATAATTATATCGATTGATGAAGAATATGTTGATGCATAGATAATGTATGTTATATATAGGTACTATAACAGAAGTTGGTGTACAGTAAGTAAGAAATAATTGTAATTTCTTAAAAAGATAATTGGCTTGGTGAGATGAAAGTTTAATTGATACATATATAGTTGTCTAAGTAAGTAAGTCACTATGGACTATTATACAGATGCTGATGAAAAAAAATACCGTGAACTATTAGGATTTGGAGACCGTGAGCTGACTGAGTCTGAAATAAATAGATTGATATGTGAAAAGCTAATTCATGAAAGTGATGAGAGGTATAAGAAAAGGATGCTAGAAGAGAAGAAGCAATTGGACATAAAACAGAGTACCCTAGAGCAAAGGGAAAGTTTCATAGAATGTACTGCTGAAGTAAGTGAGTTACATGAAAAAGTCTCTAAACTTACAGATGATTTAGGCAAATCAAACTCAGAACTTGCTAGTACTCAAACAGCATTGAGTGTAGCATTGCGTAAAATCAAAGAGTTAGAAACTCAGATTAAGGATAACAATAGTGAAGTTAGAAATCTAACTCAGGAACTTCAAGAAAGGAGAGAGATGTATGAGAAATTGAAAATTGAGAGTAATGAACATGAGCAAACTTATATAGAAATGCTTCATGAGGTGATGAATGATAAGATGATTCTCAGTGATCAAATTAAGGACATGAATATTGTACCCCTTAAGAAGAATGATGAGATTGTGTATAATAACAATGATGATATTAAAATTCAGTCTCTACAGCTGGAGTTGACTCAGTTGAGGTCAAATAAAAAGCAGTATGAGACAGAGACATTGTTAGAATTAACGGCTGAGAGAGAGAAGGTCGCTAAGATTAAAAATTTGCTAGCAGAGGAAAGCTGCAAGGTTTTAAAAGTTGAGAGGTTAAACAAGAAATTAAGTGCAGATATTTCACTTAGAGATATTCAAATTTCAGAAGCCAGAGTGAGATTGGATGGTCTACTTGACATTCTCTTAAAGAAAAAAAGTGAAAGAGATAAAGCAAAAAGTCAGTCCTATACACTTTTTGCGGACTCTACAGTTAAGAATAATGGACAGAAATCTTTCCGAGGGAAATATAACTTTCAACGCAACACCAATCATTCTAGCGATATTGGTTCCTGGCGGCAAGCTAGCAAAGGAAAATCTACAGTATTAGATAACCCTGTAGATAACAAAAGAAACAATAATAAATGTCAATTTAAGTTGTTAAAAACAAACAAGGTATTAAGTGAGAACCCTGATGGCTTGATAGCAGTGAAAAAAGATAGAACTCCTTGTTCCAGGAGGGAAACATATTTGGTGAAAAACAATAAAGATATGGTTAAATCTTTCGGTCACACCCAGTCAAGTCAGTGTGACCCAGTTCTTAAACACACTGCCACAAACAAGGAAAAAAATACTTTTGATAGGAGATATAACCCTGAGGTTAAAATGTACCAAGGGATTTCTTCATATGGTAATGTTTCTTTGTTTAAAAACAAGAAACAATTTGACAGATCACAACATCGTGATTCTAAGAGTATTAGAAATTATAATGGAAATAATTATGTGAAGGTTTGTCAATCTGGTAATAAATTTGTTGATAAAAAGCCATTTCTATCTGGTAAATATTTTTATCCAAGAGGAAATGCTAATTGTAATTATGCTAACTGGAATGTAAAACAGTACAACTGTGTTAATAGAACAAATAACAATGTTCTTAACAGCAATTATAGAAATTGTAACCAGGTTAGCTATGCTCCACATGAGAGCAAGGTTGTTAAAAAGCAAAGTAATAACACTATTGATTGTCACACTAGTGGTGGCGAAAGGTCATCTCGTTCTTGTGAACGTAGTAATTTTTTTTCAGGCTACAACAAGGATGAACTTTCGTTACGGTCAAGTGATCGCTAAGCCTTCTGTGAGGTAAGGAGGACTTGTTGAGGTGTGTGAAAAGGGGCCAAGACTCTACTCCACCCCAAGGAATAGGTAAATGTGGAAGTTGATTTTCCGTTTTTCCTTATTAGATCTAACAGATGATTAATAGAAATTTTCATTTGTATTGTCTCGTAGCGTGCGACGTTGTGATGAGCTGGCGCACTTGTTGACATTATTCGTGAAGAATGTGGATTATTTATCAAGCAGAACCTATTAGCGTCTCGCTATACATCTGTCGAGTCACTTTTTGAAGGATCAAGAATTAATGACGGATTGACGGGAATATTTTTTTTTATAGCTGATTTATTTTTTAGAATAGTACATGTTATTGTATTCTGTGGATAATATATCATATGATGTTGTATTAAAATATTGGTAATTTCTTTGAAACATTATGATTTGAATCATTTGATTGCTTAATATATATTTTTTGTGGAACATATATGACTGTTTCGAATGTACCAGTCTAATTTTTTATGCAATTGTATACTATTCTGTTTTGATTGTGTGTAACATATGTGTTGGTAATAATTTGTGTGTAATTTTTGATAAATGCAGTGAGCGGTGTCAAACCTGTGCTCATTTTTTCTGTATATTTTTCGGATTGTAGCTGTAATTTTTAGGATAATTATGTGAATTTATTGTTATGTTGTGTAATATGATTTTGTAGAATTATCTTGCAGTATCAGAAATAATTGTGTATTTAAATTGTTAGAAACATTGATCTTGTCAGAACATAGTACTTAGAATTTAAATAATAAGATTTTTTCAACATTTTTGCAACAAATTAATTGGATAAATATTTTTATAAAAACTTTGAAGATATTTTTATAGGACTTTTTTTTCATTATACTATATATATAGGCTGAGTAAGATATGAATTTACAGTTAAATAACACTGAAGCTCAACGCTATTGTTAATCAGAATTAACTTATAAATTAAATTGAACTTTTTTTTTGTAAAAATTGATAGACACATCTGATACTTTTATTTGTTTAAAGATGGACAGATTGTTGTAACATTATGTTATGTTTGTATGTTGGAAAGTTGATATACAGATGACATTGTAATTTTCTTAGGTTTTTTTTGGTGATGTATTTTTTTTGAAAAAAAAAAACTTACACGTTTTGATTTAAGTGTTTGTCTAGAGATAAGATACTTTATGCTTCTCTCATTTTGTTAGAAGTTAATTTCATTGTTAGTTTATTAATTATGACTTAGAATTACTTAAATAATAATTTTATTTTTTGATAACTTATCGTTCTAAAATACTTTGTATGGTAATTTAAAAAAAAAAAAATTGTTTTTTGGCATTGTAATTTATTTTTGTGTGCCCTAGGATTGAAAGGGATATTACTTCTTTTGGAACTTGTCTTATTTGAGATTATGATGTATTTTTATTATTTAGCGGTTGATTTTGCGTTAGGTCAAAACTTATTTATCGCAAATGTTATTATTTGTTTGTGTAAGGTTTATAATTTATTTTCAGTTAAGTATAACTTTTGTAACTTAGTTAAATTACTTATTAGACTTTGGTTAGTTATGAATTATTCGTTTTGTGCTGTTAGTATGGATATACTTTGACATTTTGTTTTGTGCCTTGTAATCATGTTTGTATTTAACTTGTGAAAGATATTGTCTGATCTAAACATTTATTAGTATGTATTGTCATTGACTTTCTATGCGTTCATACCTTTGCTTTCCATTCGTCTTTGTTGACTATCCTTCATTTCATTCTATCTTTTTGTTGTCTTTCCGATATGTGTTCATATCTTGTTTATATTTCTGTATCACATCTTCGTTTCTCTTCGTTGTATTTGTATACTTCATCTTCTTTCGATACTTATACTTTCATTCGTTGTATTCTTGAGTTAATTATATAACTTAATATAATGTAACTAGTATTTTTATAAATTTGTATTTATTGTACATGAAATCGTTGTTCTTATTGGTTATCCTGTACTATTGTTAATTGTTTCTCATTTTCCGATTTCTTACTTTCCTTTACTACAGATCATTCTTCTGTTGTTTGATCTTGTTCTGTCACTTTCTATTGGTTGTTACTTGTACTAAATGTACTTAGCTTAGTGTTTTATTAAGATTAATTTTGGTATGCTTGTATTATGATTGATGCTTTTGTTGTAATTTACATCGGTAACATTCATTGGGATATTTGATTTATTATGTTTGATGTTTTAGTTGTAATTTTACATTTATTGCTGAAGTTGTGTATAGATGTACTATTGTAATAGGTACATTTTTTGGATAGATACATATTTTTTGGTAGCCATATAATATAATTTCATTTATTTCTAAATTGTTGGGACTTAAATTTTCAACAAAAAAATGATAAATCATTTTTTTTCCCGGGCGGTGTGGCAACTGTTACAGAGTAAATATTATCAAGGGGAAGTGATCTTGTAAATGTTAAGCAAATAGATTCGATTACGGGTTATGTTGCTTGGTTAAGCTGATGTTAAGTTAAAATAGTATTAGGGGAATTCCCTCGTGTGATCGAGAAGTTTCCAAGTGGCGAACACTGGTCAGTTCAAATCGCGGAGATGTTTTTTTCTGTGAACTGTCTTGAGCTGTGAGTAAGCTCGTGTGACTAGCCCATGCAATTATCGAGACTGAGTTGTGTTTTTTAAACAACCGAGTCTCGTGTCTTTTTTGGCGGGTCTAGTGTGTGAACTAATTGCAGTCTGTTTTTGGGTACCGACGGGAGAGGTCGGTTCTACAGTGTGTGTTTTGAGAATGCCTGCGCAGTGCAAAAGTTATAAAGGCCATATTATTTGTGTAGGCCTATAATTTCTGAATTTATTGGAGAATTGTGTTTGTGAGTATTTTTGATGAGGTAATGATCCAGGACATTTGTTTGAATATATAAATGTCAAGATGAGTGAAGGCGAGATTACTGCAGATTGCCAGGGAGTGCAGTCTTGCGAGAAATTGCTGAAATTATTCATCATTGATGTAGTTAGCACGGCGAGGATGATGTCCGTTGGCTAACCGGATCTATATGATATTTGAGGAGGCAATTGTTATTTTGAAAGGATCCACAGTTATATTAAAGCGCCAAGGTTGAGAGCGTCTTTGATGAAGCATATTTAAGGAGGCCATTATTTATTGGACAACCGTTGCTGGGAAAAGGGATCCATTGTCCGTTTATTGTGATGCTGATGTTGGAAGCATCGTTGGATAGGCCATTTATTATTTACATTAGAGCGCCAATGTTGAGAGCGTCTTTGATGAGGCATATTTGAGGAATTCATTATATAAGCACGGTGATGCCGACCGTTGCTGAGAGGATCCAGTATTAATATCATTATATTAGCACGGGGATGCCGACCGTTGCTAGACGGCCATTTATTATTTACATTAGAGCGCCAATGTTGAGAGCGTCTTTGATGAGGCATATTTGAGGAATTCATTATATAAGCACGGTGATGCCGACCGTTGCTGAGAGGATCCAGTATTAATATCATTATATTAGCACGGGGATGCCGACCGTTGCTAGACGGCCATTTATTATTTACACTAGAGCGCCAATGTTGAGAGCGTCTTTGATGAGGCATATTTGAGGAATTCATTATATAAGCACGGTGATGCCGACCGTTGCTGAGAGGATCCAGTATTAATATTATTATATTAGCACGGGATTGCCGACCGTTGCTGAGAGAACAGTAGTAATATTATATAGCGCTCATGATTATGAGAAGTGGAGATGTGACTGGAGTACTGTATTATTGTATTGCTATGACTTGTACTTAATTGTGACTGTGTATTCTGTGTATTTCATGAACGTGTTGTGGTGTAAATAAACGTTATTAACAGTACACCTGCCGTTACGCCATTCCATGCCTCTGATGTGTGTATCTGTGGCGTGTGAATGCACCACGCACACTCACTACAACATTTAACACGGTAGGAGAACAGTAGGCGTGATTATAGTCACGCATGACCATAAATAGCCATTAAACTATTAAAAGGAGTAATCATCAGACTGAAACCACGTTTAGTATCAGTGTTCCTACAAGTGTATTTCATGAGAATAATTTAGTTAGAGATATTATTGAGCAGACGAAGATATAAATGTGCCTTAGAGCACGGGACCGTGTTGATGAAAAGTTACGAAATTAATTAGCGGTCTTATGGCGAAGTCCATGACTCAAGATATATATATATATATATATATATATATATCTATATATATATATATATATATATATATATATATATATATAGATATATATATATATAGATATATATATATATATATATATATATATATATATATATGAATAGAGTGGATTAAAAGAAAAGAAAATTATGAATATTCGTTGGATAAAACTGAATCTATCGCAACATACGATGAGAATAATTTGATGTGCATATCAGCACTATATGTAGAGTACGATAGACGTTAAGAATTTATAACATGAATAACCAATAGATGTAATGTATTGACATGTATGGGTGTTATGATTAAAATTCATAACGATTACGTAGGTATTATAGTAAGCTCGACAGGGCTCCTTTATCTGATAATTTTATACGGAATTACTAATAAAGTGTGCCCGTGTCAGTTGAATGTGCAGGTAGTTCTCTTGATTATTTTCTTTCAAAGCTAATGGAGATTCTTGACCTTACCTAATTTTCTTTCCAAGTTCGTTCTTACCCTTTTAGGTTCAGTGATAAGCAAACAATCATATAGTGGTTTTTAAATTATCCAACTGTAACATTCCAAACAGCAACTTATATAGCGGAGTGAAATGTAGTGGTTTCAATCAGAAGTTTATTGAACGTAATACAACAAGAACTGGTATTTACACAACGTCAGCATTTATATACAACAAAGCTTCCGGTTACAACTTCAATCCATACAGGGAAAAATGTGTTTTTCCATTTTCAATTCCAATTTTAAAATTCTTCAATGTTTCCTTCACTTCTATGCAAAGCGAAATCAAACGAGGACCCTCTACATTAATCTTCTCAACTTTTAGTGTAGAAATGTTACTTGCTAGCTTATCGATTTCTGCCTGCATTTAGTTTTGACTTCTACACTTCGTAAAATCATGTCTAGCTTCTAACGAGGCATACGATAGGCATGTGCGTGTACTTACACTTAAACAAAATCTCAGTAAGTTATATCTAAAAGGAAAAAAAAACTGATCTTGATAATCTCCAAGACGAAACTCGGAGGCAGGGGACATGCTACGGACTGAGCGCCCACATTATCGGGCATCACTCAGTTAAAATAGCGTCCGTGCATTCTGGCTTGCCTAAAAACACTGAATGCCTAGTGCCACATTGTGGTGAGTTTATGAGGTATAAATATGGGGATAGGGGACCTAGTGTACTGAATGAGATCAGCTGTGAAGGTTTCTGAAGATAATAAGTTTGGTGTGTATACAGAAGACCTTACTTGCTACCACATTTCGATCTCAATCAGACTTATTCTTGATCAATGTGAATAATAGCTTCGTTAAGTGTCTAGGGTATTGTAAAAGTGTTGTGGAATAATCTCAATACAAAACATATACAAACAAATATTAAATCCTAAGATAAACTCAACTAACTCCAGCTGTTAAATTTTATAATGAAAAATTTTCTTTTAAACTTTATTGGTCCTGAGCCTAAATATTGTTTTGGTCAGGACTTTAGTCAATGATAATCAATTTGATTGCATAATATAATTACAAATATATATTAAAATATTTACATGCAATAGACAGTATGTCTATAGTAAATGGGTACAATTTTCAAATGGATATTCTTTAATATATCTAATTACTGGTATTATGAAGCAGCTTGGGGTTTATCATCATCCCAATGTTCTTTAGCTTTAATAATATGGTCTCTGTTATTCGTTTTGGAGGAATGTTTTTATTCAATACAGGAGATCTTTCAGGAATAGTAGTAAGTTGTTCCAGGCCAGATATCACTTATCTGAGCCGTGGAATCACAGCATTTGCAGTCAGTTTGGCCAAACGCTTCAAAATCCTCTGGTCTTAAGCCTCTTTTATAACAGCCGGTGTCAGAGACTCCTTGATCTAGTGCTGAATTGCTCTATCATTCAGTATCAGCATCATACAAGTACCAGCAGGAACCCCTGTCAAAGCAAGTTATGGTTCTGTCTTAATATCAAACTAATTCCTCCAAATTTACCTGTAAACATACATTTCACCAAAGAACATGGTCAGCTCTTCTGACAACCTAGCTTCTCCACTTTCATGTGATGGAACAAATGGTACCAGTTTTCTTTTATTTTTCCCTAATGGAGGCTACGCCTCTGCCATGCCTGCAATACTTCACCATGCAATAAGATAGGTGTAATGTTTCTGCATGATCATCATATATATTCCTGTAGTTCTAACTTTCTTAAATGGTCCATAGTATAATGCATCAACAACTAGGCCATGCCTAAGTCTGCCATGGAACCATTTAATTACAACCTTTTGCCATGGCCTTTTCTTATACACAACCCTTTTTCAAATAAAAAAAGTCAATAAAATCAATCTTACCACATGTAAAGGAAATCAACACAGGTTACGATGAATATGGCACACTTTTAGATTTGCCCACTGTCCCAGACTGATTTATGTAGTTATATCTTATAAAACACAGCACAACGATGTCACCGCTTCCTGCTCTTATGAATATTTTTTTTAAAATGGCAACGAGCAGCGTACTCTTTCGTTAAGGTCACATGCCTTGGCCAATCGGACTAAGCATATCTTTATTTTTGAATTAACTTTTAAAAAAAATCTCACACTACTATGTGTTACTATCAACAACTAGATTCGTATATCTAAGTTAGTCAATCATACCTCGGCTTCCTTCAAAATCAAACCAATCCCCTACTTCGTATTATCTTAGCCTTCTTTCACCTACGTGTTTTCAAAAAAATCATGCAATTCCATCTAAGCAGATATGACTCGACATGACAGTATCTCTGTTCTCTATATGTTTTATTACCAATATTTAATTATCTAATGGACTATTTAAACAACCAATTACATATTCTTTGTCCACAAGTCTTCAGAAACCCGAATATACAATTATCATGAGACTAAATGGCTTATTTAAAAATACTGTCTTTTTTCGATCTTAGTTGTTTATTTTTAACTATTATCTGTTCGCATCTTTTTAACTGTACTATCAGTATAAAGTCAGGAATCAGACGTAAAACAGTAGAGTATCAGGTTTCCTAATAAGAATTAAACCTGTTTTCGAAACCTAATGTCGTGTCGTTAGTTTTTTTCATCACTGTATATTTGAAATCGCTCTCACGCGTTGGGCATGTGATTGGCGTTCACTTTTGAATCGCGAGACGACGTAGTACTATTGCTTCGCTCAGTCCATCCCCTCTCTCGTCTTTTCTTAGTCCGTCTGTCTTTCTAGGTTAACCTTGTGCGTGTAATTACACTAATGTTTGTTTTAGTATCTAGGTCATTGAGAAAATACAGTACATATTTTATAGGGGGTGTGGCGATACAATTATTTGAAGAATGCAGCAGGGAAAGCAGAGATTTTGCGTTCATCCCTTCCGGCGTTATTAATCTCAGGCTTTTGCGCTATTGGGAAAGCACTGGTTTTGCTCCATTCTTCTTTCTTTCTTATATTTGCATTCTGCTTTACATTTATGTTCTAATTTATATATGGGTATT
Organism: Oreohelix idahoensis; assembly: GCA_024509875.1. Lineage (NCBI taxonomy): Eukaryota > Metazoa > Mollusca > Gastropoda > Stylommatophora > Oreohelicidae > Oreohelix > Oreohelix idahoensis. The sequence goes on from JAMPIV010021057.1 coordinate 105,025, forward strand.
AGAATTTTTCACCACACACATAATATCTTATGTTGCACACCTAGGTTTTGAAGGAATAAGCATATCTTTTGTTGCGCACATCGGCTTTAAATGAAATGGTGCAAATGGGTGCAGAGAGTGGATTGAACATGAAGCCTTGGAAGAAAGATGTCAGTTAGCCTGCTAGAATAGCCGTAGTTCATTTCCTTATGCTCGCCTTATTAGTGTTAGGCAGCGTTGTTTGCATAATGTTTTTGCAAAGTTTCTCAACAATATTTCAGAAGTTCTTCATCCAATAAGAGAACTTACCCGTAAGGATACTCCCTTTATCTGGTCAGCTGAATGTGAACAAGCCTTCAAGAGAATTAAGAAGATGATTACTTCTACTCCAGTACTTGCATACTATGATCCTGATGAATCTGTATGTATTCAAGTTGATAGTAGCAGCCATGGACTTGGAGCTGTCATACAAAATGGTCATCCAATAGAGTTTGCTTCAAGAGCTCTAACTGAAACTGAACAACGCTGGGCTCAAATTGAGAAGGAACTCTTAGCTGTTGTATGCGGTTTGGAACGCTTTGACCAATACACTTATGAAAGGAAGGTTACAGTTATCAACGACCATAAACCTTTGGCAGCCATCGTTAAGAAACCTCTCAGTCAAATTCCCCGAAGACTGCAGAATTTATTAATACGCAGCCATCGATATGACTTCGAATTTCAATGGGTACAAGGTTCTAATCTTCTTATAGCCGACACACTGTCCAGAGTTTGTATTCATAATGTCACATTAGATTTCCTAACTGATAGAGAGAGAGAGCGATGCAGGAGCTGATGCACCTGTAAGATTACCTGAAATACCAGATGTGATGATGGAAAAGATTAAAGCTGAAACTTTCAAAGACAGCGTGCTCCAGAGGTTGAAGTCGACCATTTTGGATGGGTGGCCTACAAAAAAGTCTGATGTACCAGCTGAGCTTATGCCATATTTTGACATTCGTGACACTCTGACAACAGAACAAGGCATAATACTTAAAGGAGAGCGTATTCTTATCCCAAAAGCATTGAGGCCTGAAATCAAGCAGAAGCTACACGCTGCTCATCTTGCATTTGACAGCATGATGCGCCTGTCCAGAAGTTGTCTGTTTTGGATCGGCATGACGGCTGAGATTCGACAGATGGCTGACAGCAGTCCAGAATGTCAAGAAACCAAGGCAATGAATACTAAAGAACCTTTAAACCAACACAAGAGGTTTATCACCCTGGGAGAAAATTTGAACTGACATCTTTATTATAGAAGGTCGATATTATTTATTTCTGATTGACTAGTTCTCCAACTTCATTGAAGTAGACTTTCTACCTACAATGACAGCACAGTTGGTCATCAGGAAATTGAAGTCTCATTTTGCTCGTTATGGTGTTTCCAAAGTTACTGTATCTGACTCAGGTACTCAGTTTACGTCTGCACAGTTCAGATCATTTACTGCTAGATGGGGAATACTTCATGTTAAATCAGCACCAGGTCACCATAAAGCCAATGGATTAGCTGAATCTGCTGTGAAACTCATCAAGGGTAAAGACCATTCAAAACCTTACAGATGCATATAAGGCACTACTTGAACTTCGTAATACGCCAAGACAAGGGTTTGACCAAAGTCCAGTAGAAATACTGTTTAATAGGAAACTGCGTACACTGATACCTTCTGCTATGAAACCTGTTGCATCTCTCGGTGGAGTTACTGAAAGTAGAGGCAAGAGAGACAGATCAGTGAAGACGTATTATGATAAAACTGCTTATGATCTGCCCAAGTTGTCTCACCTGTCAGTTTACTATCAAGACCCTGAACAACCAAACTGGCAACCTGGAAGGATTGATAAGAGGCTCTCTGAAAGATCTTATTTAGTTGAAAGGGAGAATGGAGGTCAATATGTCAGAAACAAAATCCATCTAAGACCTAAAACAACACCTTTCACACCTGATCCCGCGGATCTGGAAATTGATTTATCCTCTCCAGTTCTACCCGAGCAACAGGTTGTTTTGCCAGACATGGAGAAAACTAGTGAAGTGAACAGCTCCAATCCTCCAGAAGTTGATCCTTCAACCCAAGCTACTTCTAGTCCTGGGAAAGCTGGCAAAGAACAGAAACATTCTCCCTTACCATCTAGCCCTAAGAGACCTCAAAGAGATCGCAAGAAACCCTCTTGGATGAATGACTTTGTTCACTCATAAAGAAGCGGTAGGGGGGATGTTGATGGGGTCGTTTGTATATAGTTCTCCATGGTTACTTTGCTTCCTACTAGAGTTACTTGCCCTTATGCTAACTTCCTCTTCCTGTTCTTTGTTTCTAATAACATCGTTGATTAAACGTGTCGAGCTGAATCCAGGGTGTTCAGGCTTCGTGATTATACTTCATAATGTGAGAATGTTTAACAGCCAGCCACGTTTCATTACATTTAGCAACATTTACTATACACAACAGTAAATATCAACAGATACAAACTACTATCGCTATTGTTACGCATGCAGATGTCGTACATCTTTATGATACAATTGTAACTATTAATACATATATTACTGCTGCCGTAACTGACGATATTTAAGACACAGCTGCGTATGTCGTTGTCAGTTTTATGTTTGGTCCGTATATCGTTAACATTGCATATGCCATTCTGATGATTGGTTATAACGATAATATGTTGTTATCAGTGTTGAGAGATGCATAACATACAAAGTACAGTAGAACCTCCATAGTTGACCACCTCCCTACATTGACCACCTCCCGAAGTTGACCACATTTTCATAGACCGGACACGCACCACATGTACTCAATGGAAGACGACCTCTATAAGTTGACCACCTCTGTAAGTTGTATCTTGACCACTTGGACTATGACATACAACAGTAATTTACCCTCTATTACTTGACCAGTTTAAAAAAAACCAGTGTCTTTGAATTTTGTCGGCACAGGCTTTCTGGCCGCTTTTCGAATGATGCTTGCCGACAAAGAAAATTAACCTAACCTCTTTGATTTTTTTTCACAAACATGCAGTATAAAAAGACCAACTTCTAAGCAAAATCTTCATTCTTGCTATGACTGCCCTGCCGGTTGATAGTAATTCAACTACTAAACTGTAAGTTCTCTCTCAGACTGTGTTTTATACACTTTATCGTTGACAAAATTAACCTAACCTTTTTGATGGCCCAAAAGGAAAGAACTCAAGCAGCTGACAATGAAGGAAAAGGTTGATCTTCTACATTTTCTAGAAAGCAGCAGCCAAAGAAAGACGGCAGAACATTTTGGGGTTAGCAAGACCACAGTTAGCAACATCCAAAAACGTAAACATGAGTACTTGGAGAGATGTGGTAAGGAAAGCGGAGATCTACAGCGGAAAATGAGGAAAACTCCCCTAGATGAAGTCAATGAAGCCACATTAAACTGGTTCAAACAAATGAGGGCATGATAAGTCCAAATTTAAGCAAGGGCAGTAATCGTTATGAGTCTCGGATGTACCATAGATTATAGTGGTTATTCCACTTGAACAGCTGTTAATTTATTTAAAAAAATATGAGTGTATCGCATTCGAATCTTCGAGATGCAGAACGTTTTTCACGGTGGCGTAGTTCCACGTGAGTTAAATGTTCTAAGCTATTTTTGAGCGGTGAGCGAAAGTTCTCGGGAAGCCCCACGGATGTGATTGGCTGGGGTATTCTGGGGGAGAATGTTTTTTGGTGTCAGTGTGTACCGGGCGAATGCACTGAGGAGATGTAAAGTGTTTTTCAATGTGTACCAGTGTACAGGCATTTATGCTGAGATATATTATGTGTGATTATCCCAGATGAGATGTATTAGTTAAGGAGATGTTTCTTGGGCCTTTGAGTATACAGGCCAGTGTTTAAAGATTATGTACATTTTTGAAGAGTTTGTGTCCTGGGCGTGACTGGAGAAGTCAGCCCAGTGTTTTCGAGGGAAGCCTGTACACTGCTTGATGTGTCGACTTATATTATGAGGCCTATTATTTATCAGCAGTCTTCTAGATGAATTAAAGACACTGCTTGATATGTCGACTTATATTATGAGGCCTATTATTTATCAGCAGTCTTCTAGATGGATTAAACTGCGCTGAGACGTCATATATTGGTGAGGCCTATTATTTATCAGCAGTCTTCTAGATGGATTAAACTGCGTTGAGACGTCATATATTGGTGAGGCCTATTATTTATCAGCAGTCTTCTAGATGGATTAAACTGCGCTGAGACGTCATATATTGGTGAGGCCTATTATTTATCAGCAGTCTTCTAGATGGATTAAACTGCGCTGAGACGTCATATATATTGGAGGCCTATAACTATTAGTACTGCCGTGTCAGCAGTCTTATGGATGAATTAAAGAGCGCTGAGACGTCATATATATTGGAGGCCTATTATTTACTAGTACTGCGGGGTCAGCAGTCTTCTGGATGGATTAGATAGCGCTGAGGCATAATGTTATTTGAGGCCTATAACTATTGGCACTGCGTTTGCCAGTAGTTCTTCTTGATGGATTATTGTTATTATATAATCCGGATCTTCCTTATGGTACACTATTATGACTGGAACGCCAGCTGTTCTTTATCAGTGGTGGTTTCCATTTCAAGTTGGATCGAACTCACGACATTTATAACTAGTAGCCTGTGTGGCGCGATATTTAATGTATAGCAATCCTGGTATTTCGACTACTCTATCGTTGGCAATTGTACACTTCGTCTGCAACAGTGGATGAAACATCGTTTTGCAACAAATACTGACTGTTACAGTGGCGGCAATAATAATCCTAGCGGCAACGGGGGTGGCCAAAACGTTCGGACGTGATGCCCACGTCATCTGCCTTATGTGACTTTCTTCTATGCTGTGTGGCGCATTTAAGAATCCATCATCATTAGCAAACTTTACATTGATGACATCACCAACTACGGATGCAATAGTGGTTGTTTTCAAACTTACATGGTGTGATACCTACTATATAAGACTTACCCCAAAACAGACGTTAACATAACTAGGGGGTAACATATCTGATGGAGTGCAGCTTATTAATACCCATCCACATAGAGGAATATAACATATCTAACATTTCCAGTGCCAAGATATGCAGTTCTCCTTTTTGAATTGAAGTTTTCAAGTCAACTGTGTCAGTATTTTGGTGGCGCAATTACAGAAGTTTACCATCAAAGTATACAAGAGATGTCTAGTACATCCTTTCAAGTGGATTATCAACGAGATTGACAGACTGTGTACCCCTACAGTTACAGAGGGAATTCAAGCTGATGTGCAGTCATTCTACACGGGTGCCTCAAGTAGATGATTGGCAGTAATACAGTTCCTGTTTACCTGTGCGGTGTACGAGCACACATACTGTAGTGAGGACAAAGGACCTGAAGTGAGAAGTGTCAAGCTGCGGTGACCTTATGCGGTGAACTGTTTTCCTCAGCAGACTTTGTGATGTTCAGCATTTTGGACGGGCGAATTTTCCTTTATTGAAGATAAGTGGTTTATATTGTGAAAACTGTGCCATTTTATCTTGTGTCAACAAGTCTTCCTATATATATTGTGTACTATTTGTTGTAATGAGTATTTCATGTTAAATATTCTGTGTTTCATATCTACTTATGGAGATTATATCCCAGTTTACCCAGGGCTTCATAAGCATTCTTTAAGATTTGGTTAGTAAGTGTCAATTCTGTGAAAATTCCGGTTTAAGGCTACATCGTTTGTTCTGTAACCTTTGTACCGAAGTTTAGAGGTCCACAACTGGAATCATTTGTAGTGATCAGTTTTTTGTTTGATGTGTCAAAGTCCCTAAAGTATTTTGCAGAAGATAATTTTCATCACGTTCCTCACGTAATGATGGCTAAGAACGTGGCAGAGTTGCTGTACTACCTTCGTGATCTTTTATATAGGTACACTAAGGTTAAACACGATCATGTGTTGGAGAGTATGCAGAATATAATTCGCAATGTCGTGCCCGATGATAGGAAAAAGGAATTAGAAGAGGAGGAGCAAATGAGATTTCATAAGCAGATTGCACGACAGGAAAGGGAAAATTTCCTAGAAAATATTGCTAAAGAGAGAGAATTACAGGAAACAGTATCGAGGCTTACAAATGATTTAAAGGAATCAAACGCAGAACTTACCAGAGTGAAAGCAGCGTTAGATTCTGCATTGAGCAAAATCAAAGATTTGGAAATTCAAGTGGATTATAAATATGGTAAAGTTAGTAATCTCGAGCAGCAACTTCAGGAAAAGAAAGAGAGGTGTGGCAAACTAGAAGCTGAGACAATTGACCGTGATAGGTCTTATACAGAGACGCTTCTTGATTTAGTGAGTAGAGTAAATTCTTATATTGAAGAAGAGATGTATACTGTATTTCCAAATGGAGTTGAGGAGCTAATGGATAATGAGAATAGTGAAATTGAAACACAGCAACTAAGAGTAGATAAAGGAAATGATGAAAAAGAGACATTGGAAGAGTTAATAATGGAGGAAAATAAATTAGCTAAGATTGAGAAATCACTAGCGGAGGAGAGATGTAGAGTTTTGACATTCGATGACGTAATTAAGAAACAAAGTGAACAGATTTCACAAAAAAATATTGAAATTACGGAATTAAGGGAAAGAGTGGACGGTTTGGTTGATATAATTTTAGGTAGAAAAATGCTGTCTACTGTTAATATTGACAAAGTTAGACAGAAAGACGGTTATCAACACGTCTTAAAAACGTCGAGTCAGCAACAGACACTCGATGCCAATACTAACATCAAACGTGGTGAGCGGAAATCCTTGCGTGGCAGATATAATTTTCATCGTACTAGTGACTATTCTGGTAATATTAATAATTCCTGGCGACAGGCCAACAAGGTTAATTCTACTGTGATACTTGATTCTGTACATCACAGTAAAGACAAGGATAAATTTCATGTCAAAGTTCAAAAACCTAACCTTGTATCTGAAGTGGGAAAGCCTCATAAAAACATAACAAGGGACAAGACTAGTAGTACTTGTGCCCAAAGTAATACTCAGTATGTTAGCAGCCATAAGGATTTTATTATCCCTATTACTGATTCAGAGGTTAAGCACGCTGCCACCGAAAAGAAGAAAAGCAATCATGACAGGAAAGATAATACAGATTTTAAACATTGTCATGGGAGATCAGCAAATTGTAATCTGTCTTCTCCAAGAAACCAGAAACAGTGTAACAGATCTAAATATTTTGGTTCTGAGGATTTTGAGAAGTATGGTAAAAATGATTACAGGAAAGATTATCAATTTTACGATAATAAGTCTAGAAGTCAATATAAACAATCTGGCAGATATTTTTATCAAAAGAGAAATAATAATAACAACTATGTTAACTTTTCTCAACAAAGGCCTAAAGTTATTGATAAACAAGGTAATAATGATAAAAATAGAGTCTCAAAACAACTGCTTGTGGTTTTGAGAGAGTATCTCACTGTCGTGAGGGTAGAAATTTTTTTTTCAGCATCCAATAGCGACGGCCTTGAGCTACGATCATTTTCTGCCCCATAAGCCTCCTGTGGTGTTTACACGGGTCAAGGGAAGGCTTGTTGATCGGTAAAAGGGCTACAGGTTCATACAAGCCGCAGTTTTAGGTAAATGTAACGTTAATTTCCGTTTTACATCGTTAAATCTTACTGTGAATTAAAATAGAATTTTTTCATTTGTATATTTTCACAGCGACGGCTTTGCAATAGAAGTCAATGTTCCGGTGTTACACTAAAATAGAGAGTAAGGTATGCCACCTTGTATCCATGTGGTTGACCAAGTAAAGCCGGACAGCAAGTTGAATCTGAATTGTATGCGGTTATCTTGCCAAGTTTATGAGATTATTCAACACGGCTGGAATTATTGCCTGTTTAACATGGTTAAGATATAGATATTATTGTATAAAATGAATATAGGATGTTATATACAATTGTGTTAAGATACTATATAACTTCTATTAGATAGCGTGTAACCTCATTTTTTATGCACTATTTTATGCACATATTTATTTTTTGTACGACGATGTTTTGATGATGCAACAATTATTTTCATACTATTCTTACACTATTGTGTTATGACGAATATTGTATGTATTATGATCGCAATAAGGTGTATGATATTATTTGCGAGTGACTTGTCTCTGTAACTTTTTGATGAAAGCAGTGGACTATAGTATTTACGCACGCTAGTCAGAAGACTATGCTCATTTAGTCAATTCATGGTTGACATTTATGCTCTGTCGTGAGCTTAGCGCTACGAGAGCTGATACATCAAACATTGATGTGTTTTTGCAGAGTTGATTATTAGGACTGTTTTATATGCATGATGAGTTTGTCAGCCCAATGCACAACCTCATTAGCTAGGTATGGTGCAGTAGTCATCTTTAGAGAGTCTCTGTACTCACTAAATTTAAAATTCTTTCTTATGTTTTGATGTCATGTTTAGTTTATGTATTAGCACATTCTAAGACATGATGTAGTAACCATTATATTGTGAAAAATAATTTCGGAGACGTAGTTAGATTATATCAGAGTTAATTTTGTATTGCAAGTTGAGAACATATTCTGAAACATTAGTTTCTAAGTTTTTCGAGAGAATTATACCTGTGAATTTAAAATAATTTGATTCTTTTTTTTGTCTTGCAATTTAGACATGTATCATTTTCCCAGCAGATTGTTTTGATTGTGTGTCTGCTTAAATATAAGGATTTTTGTATGTCACACATATCTTGTAAGCTTATTACATTTTTGATATGTTAATATTAGGTTAAACAAAAAAAAAAGTTAAAATACCATTTTTATTTAACTTAGCGTTATGAAATATTTTTGTTTTTTTACTTTTTGGAAAATGTTTTCTAAGATTGTAAAATTTTTTCGGTACCCTGCGCTTAACTGTGCGCTAGAGGGGGTAATGATGTTTTTTTTATTACTTAACGCTTCATGGTGCGTTAGTTTGAGTTTATTTATAACGGCATTATTTTTTGTGTATGATGTCTGATGGTTACTTATGAATAAGTTGTATAACGGGGTTAAGGTTAGATTATGCTTCGTTTATCTACAGCTTTCTTTTGTGGTTGTTAGATATACACATACATTGTCTTTGTGTCCTATACTTTCTTGCCATCATTATATGTATTTATATAATACGTTTTTGATCAAATGGTTATTATGATGTATTAATTCATCGTTCTCTGCAGACATATCTATGTTTTTCTTTTGTCTGTCCTGATTATTCTTCATTTTAGTCCATTTCTTCTACTGACTTTTCGGTAGCGGTTCATATGTGGATTATACTTTCATGTTGCATTTATATGTCACTTGATACTATTTGTATTCTTATTCATCCTACTATACTGATACTTGAATCATGTATATTGTTAGATTAATTCTATACTGTATGGACTTAACTTTGTTGAAAGCAGATTATTTTGGTAGACTTAGCTGATTATTTTGTATGCTTTGTTTTCTGCTTTACTCATAATGCTGATATTTTTTGGATGATATATAGTATTTGGACTTAACAGGTTGATTAATTTTTCAGATTAGAGCTTTATCACCCACTTAATTTTTTGGCGGAGTAATGTTTTCATAAAAAATGATGTTATCATTTTTTTTCCCCGGGGGGTGGTGTAAACTGATAAGTCCAAATTTAAGCAAGGTCAGTAATCGTTATGAGTCTCGGATGTACCATAGATTATAGTGGTTATTCCACTTGAACAGCTGTTAATTTATTTTAAAAAATATGAGTGTATCGCATTCGAATCTTCGAGATGCAGAACGTTTTTCACGGTGGCGTAGTTCCACGTGAGTTAAATGTTCTAAGCTATTTTTGAGCGGTGAGCGAAAGTTCTCGGGAAGCCCCACGGATGTGATTGGCTGGGGTGTTCTGGGGGAGAATGTTTTTGGTGTCAGTGTGTACCGGGCGAATGCACTGAGGAGATGTAAAGTGTTTTTCAATGTGTACCAGTGTACAGGCATTTATGCTGAGATATATTATGTGTGATTATCCCAGATGAGATATATTAGTTAAGGAGATGTTTCTTGGGCCTTTGAGTATACAGGCCAGTGTTTAAAGATTATGTACATTTTTGAAGAGTTTGTGTCCTGGGCGTGACTGGAGAAGTCAGCCCAGTGTTTTCGAGGGAAGCCTGTACACTGCTTGATGTATCGACTTATATTATGAGGCCTATTATTTATCAGCAGTCTTCTAGATGAATTAAAGACACTGCTTGATATGTCGACTTATATTATGAGGCCTATTATTTATCAGCAGTCTTCTAGATGGATTAAACTGCGCTGAGACGTCATATATTGGTGAGGCCTATTATTTATCAGCAGTCTTCTAGATGGATTAAACTGCGTTGAGACGTCATATATTGGTGAGGCCTATTATTTATCAGCAGTCTTCTAGATGGATTAAACTGCGCTGAGACGTCATATATTGGTGAGGCCTATTATTTATCAGCAGTCTTCTAGATGGATTAAACTGCGCTGAGACGTCATATATATTGGAGGCCTATAACTATTAGTACTGCCGTGTCAGCAGTCTTATGGATGAATTAAAGAGCGCTGAGACGTCATATATATTGAAGGCCTATTATTTACTAGTACTGCGGGGTCAGCAGTCTTCTGGATGGATTAGATAGCGCTGAGGCATAATGTTATTTGAGGCCTATAACTATTGGCACTGCGTTTGCCAGTAGTTCTTCTTGATGGATTATTGTTATTATATAATGTGGATCCTTTTTTTGGTATGCTATTATGACCTGTGTAACATGCTGTACTTCGTCTACGTTATTGTGACCGTGTTGTGGTGTAATAAAACTGTTCATTAACTGTCACAAGGCGTTTAACCCTCCATGACTCGTACGTGAGCTATCGTGGGGTGAGTGACTGTTTCTACATACCCTTCACATATCATACACGGTAACAGCACAGCAGTACACACATGGATAATTAGCCTATATAGCGTATGCAATGGAGAAACTGTTACCTCTGCAGTGGTGAATACACATGAACAAACATTATGTAAACAGACAGGAATGGAATAACAATATTTATCAATTGGAACAACATACTTTATCAGTTGGAAGGAATCCAAGGGTCGAGACATTATCAGGGCAGTTAACGCCCGAATCTCCGGGCCGATGATTCAAGAAGTTGCTAAAAAATTCGCAAGGGAATTCGGGGTGGCAGAAGATTTCCAAGCATCAAGTGGCTGGCTCGAGAAATTTAAACTGCGACACGCGATCTCCCAGAAAGTGTTGTGTGGTGAATCCAATGAAGTTCCAGTAGAAGCTGTGGAAGAGTTCATAAAAAAGTTTCCTTACCTTGCCAGAGGCTTCAAAGACGACGATATCTTTAATGCTGACGAGTGCGGGCTCTTTTTCAAGGGGATGCCTGACAGGAGCCTCGCCATGAAGGGTGACAAATGTAAGAGCGAAAAACTTTCCAAAGAACGTTTCACAGTTATGCTTTGCGCTAGCTCAACCGGAGAGAAACTAAAGCCCTTGGTGATTGGTAAATCGGCAAAGCAACGCGCATTCAAGAACCTGAAGCCCGAAGACCTCCCCGTCACTTGGAGATCACACAAATGCGCATGGATGACTGGCGCCCTATTTGAGGAGTGGGTAAGGGGCATCGACCGAGAAATGAAGAAGAAGAAACGGTCTATTCTACTGACAGTAGACAACTGTCCTTGCCACCCACAAGTGGAACATTTCACAAACGGGACACTGAAATTTCTGCCTCCAAACACGACCTCAAAAACCCAACCTCTTGACCAAGGCATCATCAAAACATTTTAAATGCACTACCGGGCCCAGCTACTGCAGTGGGTCATTACTAAAACACAGATCTGTGGTCCGCCTGTGGAAGCAACTTCATCCGCTGCATCAGTTAACGCTCTGGATGCTGTCCTCTGGATCAGTTCTGCTTGGAATAAAGTTCAGCCGGAAACGATACAGAAGTGTTTCAAGAAATGTGGATTTGTCACAACCCAAGAGCGTGACGTTGTAGCCCCATCGGACAGTCCATCGCCAATGGCAGAATTCGAAGGAGTAGATTTTGAAGGTTTTGTTGCAATGGATGATGAGGTGGCAACCTGTAATGAACCTGACCCAGAAGGAATTTTCCAAGCGATATTGACCGAAGTACAGACAAGCATAACAGTGCATGAAGCAGCTGGTGAAGTTGAAGAAGCAAGTGACGAAGACACAGAAATTGCAGAGACTCCAAAAGAAGAGGCTGTCAGGCATCTGATAATGCAGTTGAAGTCATTTGCTGTGGAAAAGTGCCCAGGTATGTTGAGTGGTGTAACCAGCGTTGAGAGTGCGTTCTCCACTTATGTTTGTAATAAGAATAAGACACAGACCAAGATTGACTCCTTTTTTCAGAAAGAATGATTAAACCATGATAAAACAGATGTTGATGAATTGATTTGATGTTGTGATTATGTATGATTTCGTATGATACTGTATTCTCCAATATAAGCTGTTCAAGGAAGTAAAGTATCAGAACAATAGGCCTCGTTCCATATGTTGACCACATCCGTATGTTGACCGGTTTGCTACAGTCCCTTGGGTGGTCAACTTATAGAGGTTCTACTGTATGTACATTGTATCATACCATATTTGAATGTGATTTTAATTTTTTTAATAACAACTGTACATCTATATATATATATATATATATATATATATATATATATATATATATATATATATATATATATATATATATATATATATATATATATATATATATATATATATATATATATATATATATAGTGTGTCCGGCAGAATCACTACCAATAACAAATGTCAATATTTCTTATACTAATAATAGCAGACCGACCAGATTTTGATTTTCTGTTAGGCAAACTCATTAAGTTTCAGTAGCAACTCACCAAGTTTCAGTAGATCACCAAGTTTCAGTAGATCTCCACATGAGCGCCTTTAGTGGCTCGAAGAATTTCAAGACAGTATTCTATCTCTCTTCACGTGTTTTGCAGTATCTGAGGTGTGACGGATGCACAAGCGTCAATTATTTGCTGCCGAAGATTATCCAGTCCCTGCACCGGAGTTTGATAGACAAAGCTTTTTACGTATCCCCATAGAAAGAAATCTAAGGGGGTCAAATCTGGTGACCTTGGTGGCCAATCAATGGGACCTAATCTTCCAATCCATCTGTCTGGAAATTGTTGATGAAGGTAGTTTCTTACTTCATTGGCATAGTGTGGAGGTGCTCCATCTTGCTGGAATAAGAATCCTTCTGGTATCCTAGGAACTGCAAAATTTTGCAGCATGTTTAGGTATGTTGCTCCTCTGACTGTGGCTTCGGCGAAGAAAAATGGCCTGATCACATAATTCGAGGTTAAGGCACACCACACGTTAAGTTTAGGGCTGTGTCGCTCATGCTCCATTACGACATGTGGGTTTTCATATACCCATATCCTACAATTATGCTGGTGAACTTTGCCACAAGTGTGAAAGGTCGCTTCATCGGAGAATACCACACGATTGAGAAATTCATTGTCATCATCGAGGTGACATAGCATTGCATTTGCGAACTCGGCCCGTCTGGGTTTATCATTTGGCTGTAACTTCTGCACTAGCTGGATCTTGTAGGCTCTAAGCTGCAATCTTTTGTGCACAATGTCGTGAACAGTAGATTTTGGAATACCCAATTCTTCACTTGCCCGTCGAATGGATTTCCACGGACTACGTTGAAAAGCTTCGCTAACTGCCTCAACTCTATCTGGAGACAACGCTTCATTGCCGTTTCCCTTCTTTCTCAACAAAGAACCTGTTTCCAACAGTTGCTTATGCCATTTCACTATGGTATGTCGCTCTGGAGGTTTCTGTCCATATTCCTGCCTGAATCTCCTTTGCACAACAATGGGAAACTTTAATTCCGCAAGCCAATAACAGCATTGCACTTTCTGCTGCACCGTGAACTCCGCCATTTTCAGTACACGCTCATCACATTCCGCGGCTGTGCATTACGTATGCGTTATCTGCACATTATCGGACAATTTATCAATTATCTCACTGCTCCTAAAAATGTGATGGTTTCTATACGAGGTAACCACAAAAAAATAATTCTAACTTACATAGATGAGGAAATATTGACATTTGTTATTGGTAGTGATTCTGCCGGACACGCTATATATATATATATATATATATATATATATATATATATATATATATATATATATATATATATATATATATATATATATATATATATATATATATATATAGATGCAGATGAGTTGGCTCTTCTGTCCCATAACCATAATCAGATGCAAGAGAACATGAAAATTCTCGATGAGAGGTCACAACAAGTGGGCCTGAAAATATACAGGGCAGACAAAGATTATGAGAATAAATGCATGAAATGATAACAAGGTTGAACTTGAAGAAACACCACTAAAAGATGTTGAATCGTACACATATCTTGGAAGTAATATAGACAAAGTTGGAGTGACAGACAGTGATATCAAAATAAGAATACAAAAAAGCAAGAGGAGCTTTCATTGCATTCGGAAACATATAGAGAACAAGAGAAATCAAGTTCAACACGAAAATAAGAATCTTCAACTCAAATGTGGTCAGTCAAATTGTATGACTCTGAGACATGGAGAACAAACAAAACAACAACCAAAAAGCTAGACTTTTATAAACGGGTGCTTGCGTGGAATAGAAGGACTGAAATGGTATGACAAAGTCACAAATGTGGAATTGATGACAAGAACCAGACAAGTGCCAGTGGAACAAGTGCTGAGAAGAAGACGCTGGCGATGGATAGGACACACATTGAGGAAACCTGTTGATAGCATTAAAGGGAAAGAGAGGCAGAGGTAGACCAAAAACACATGGAGAAGAGTGCTGGATACAGAGGTGAAAATGAGGAAAACATGGAAAGAACTTGAGCGGATGGCACGGGACAGGAAGACTTGCCATGTGTTTGTTGAATGTATATGCTCCTCGTGGAGCTAAAGTGTATTGACTAATGGACTGTAGCCTGATATCCGCCACACCCGAGATTAACCAACATGGTTGTCGGTTAATATTGCATCACCCGTCCATTATCTCAGCAGGGATGGTCAGGTAAACAGACAAGACGAAATAACACTGAGAGGAGTGTAAGAATGTTTGAAAATACATAATATCTGCAACATAGCAGAGAAAGAAAGAGGTGTCGACCATTGAAAAGCATGTAATAAAGTCAGTACAACAAATGTAACTGATCACTGCCGGAATGAAGTAGAGATCGACCCAATAATCTCACAATGATTCGAAACTTAACCAGCTTGCGTGGTAAGAGATGGATATTCACTCTGAACAACTATAAGCAATACGACGAAACGCGTATCGTTAATAACAGAGAATAATCGTACACTTGCCGTAGTTGGTCGCGAGACTGGTGCCATGGAACCCCTCATCTGCAGTTGCATTTTAAAACAAGAATGTGATTCAACGCAGTTAATGCATTAACCGGAATCAGATGTCATATAGAACAAGCCACTGGTACAGATGAGATTAATAAGGATTATTGTCTAAAACAGAATAATCCGCTTTTGTACGTAGGGCATCCAATACGCGCAACTACCGAAAAAGGAGGAAGCGAATCATTGCTAGAAAAGGCTGAAGAAATAAACCTCCATAATTCTCGCCGTTTGTACGTCGGTCACATCTAAAGGATGCAACTGTGGTTGAAAGTTAGACATTGATTGTATTGTTTCCCTAATATGTACTCTCCCGAAAACAGTAACACTCAACGAAGAAAAGTCGGTGAATTGTGCAACACAAAGTGAGTGACAGTGATATTTGAATAAAATGTAAGTTTTTGATTGTAGAACCCAGTTTCATTCCGGAAACGGATTTAACTCACCATTTTGTTAAAAATAACCTTAAAATGTAAGTTTTTGATTGTTTCTTCAAGACAAATTGTTAATTTAAAGTATTGGAAACTTATTGTTGGAGGTACTCGCTGGAAATGAAACGATTTATTGGAGCATAGTGTTGAGTGCGCATCATGGGGCATAGCGATTATGTTAAAGTGGAGGTGGAGAGAGATCGCTTTGCACCATGTTGTACACTCACCAAACACAAAATAAATGCGATCATTAACTATGACTACGAAGTATCGTAAAATGACGTGGAAGACATAGTGACAGGATTCCATAGTGTCGGCTTGTGTGGAAAGGTCCACTTATAGCAGTGTAGTTGATTCTACTTTCAAAGTGTTTATATTAGATGTAGATTTCTAGCAGAAATCTAGTGTGATTATAATTCAATTGGGGATAAACCCATCTCGTCAGGAGTTATGAGATTCGGGTAAGATTTAGGCTAGTATAGCCACCAGAGATATTTGAACAGATCAAGGGTATCGTAACCGTCATGGAAGGGTACAGATGCCCAAAGAAAATATGTATGATTGCCGACTAAAAGAAGATGTGCAGGAAGGCACCGCAGTGAAATATTACGTGTATGGAAGGAAGACAAAATATGTCCAGTGCAACTCCTAAGAATAAAATATATGAAGGAAATAATAATTATGCTATGGAAGCACTAAAAGAAAGATAAGTCTTGATAGCCTAAAGAATTTTGAAGAAGCATGGACTTATGTAGAAATAATTTATGGATTGCCAGAATCGATGATTTAAATGAAACTGTCAAATTGTATTAAGAGCAATGTGTCGCTCATATAAGTTCCTGTGTTGAATAAAGTGAAAGTCGTTTAAACACAGAAGTTTTCGAGAAATGATTTCCAGTTGGAAGCATGAGTTTGTAGAGATATAACCAGTTAATATTTGATGACAGTTAGTCAGATGAAAAGACTTAGAACAGTTCGATTACGAATAAAAACTGTGGCCAGAATTTTGGTGACTACATTTCAGAACATTAATACAATATCCCTAGACATCATTCAACATACTGGAGCCAGAAGGAAAAGTTCCTTAACAGATAGGACCCGAGAAAATTCATGGGGTTTCTCGTCCGGTAGTCACCACTACAAATATATGCCAAATTAGTCAAGCTTTTCAATAAGGAAACAGCTCCAAGATACAAGGTATTGAAAATACTTTATCCAGAACATTTATCGTTTTAAGAAGGTCAAGGTCAAGGCGCAACCTTATAACTGCAAGAAAGGATCAAGGTTTGGAGCAACCTAATTAAGACGGGAATATCGCCAGAAACAACTATCATCAACGGGAAAAGGGTCGTGAACTGAACATTTTGAACTATATTTCGTTGACCTGTAAAATTTTAATCGGCAACACGAAGCAGTGACGTCATATGGAAATGTCCTGAACTGCCAAAAGTCAAACAAGGCTCTACAAGGAAACTCAGGATTTCACTCAAAATAATTCAAGATCAGCATCCTTCGATCAACACGTCGAATAGATCTACGAAGCATCGAAGATTACAATACCAGCTTCGCTAGAGACGGGTACTTTCCAGGATCTGGGTGAGATCATTCCTTCGTAAAATCAAACAGTCAAAAGCCAGGACTGAGGAAGATATTTTACCACTGCAGATAAGTTCATGTTCAATGTCGAGACGTATTATCTGATCATCTGAACACCCATACGTCACCTTTTCTTGCTGATCATAATCTTTTATCATTATATTATACGTTTATCATCCTTATAAAACGTAAGAGATGACCAAGAACACACAGAGTTTGACTCATTTAACATCGGCGGGTACCAGATCCCGGAAATCAGATATGCTGACGACACAGTCCTCCTATCGACCAACCCAGAAGGACTTGAACAATTACTTCTGTCCACCAAAAAACACAGCGAGGCCCAAAATCTATACCTAAACACCAAGAAGACCAAAGTATTGACAACAGACAAAGTAAAGACCAAACCAGAAATTGAAATTGATAACGAAGAACTGGAAAGTGTCAATGAATTCGAATACTTAGGATCAATCATTAACAGCTCTGGCGACTGTGCAGTAGAAATTAAAAGAAGACTTGCAATTGCTTCACATAAGCTAATACAGATGAAAAACTTATGGCAAGGCACAAGCAAAGAAACAAAGTTGCAACTGATCAGAGCATGTATATTCCCAGTAGCAACATACGGCTGCGAGACTTGGACACTCAATAAAACAGTTGCAAAAAAGATTACATCATTCGAAATGAAATGCTACAGAAGGATGTTGAGAATACCCTGGACAGAAAAAAAGACCAACAGAGAAGTACTGCACTCACTAAACGTACAGGAACATTGGCTCCTAAATACCATCGCAATAAGGAAGCTGAAATTTTTCGGCCATATAAAAAGACATAATAGTCTAGAAAAAACAGTGATGGAAGGCATGGTCCCTGGAAAAAGGGGAAGGGGTCGACCTAGACGACGGTGGACCCAGGACATCACAGAGAGTCTGAATTTGTCTTTGGCTGATGCAGGTCGACTTGCCCAGAATCGTGATGCGTTCAGAGCAGCTGTAATGGAGACAACGTTCTGGAAAGAATACGTCACATGATGATCATCCTTATATGTATTGCGGGATTGGTTGGTAGGGCTTAATATTTCTGTAACTTCTTCGGAAGATCCAGAAATGTTAACGATTCTGTAGGGTTTTATTGAATGAATTGTCAAAGAAGTCCAGTGATTACACTGTGGAGTATTTGTCTTTGATAATCCATTGAATATATTTAATAATTGTTTAGTTGTATCGTCGAGGTATCGCGTCTACTTTGGTTAATATTCTTATTTACATAATAAGTCATTGTTTATTCGTCTGTTCACTATCTCCATCTTGTCTTCGTGTTATATTCGAATACGACTTTCTGTAATCGTATGTCAATTTTTGTCTTGTTTGATTAATTAATATTTTGATACACATTTTCTTTATTTATGTACTTGTTGGGCTTAGTTTCTTTTATCTGTTGTGGAATGTTCTGTGATTTGTAAACAATCATTATCATCATCTTTGGCTAACTTGTGCAATTCATTTTCATTGTCTTTAACATTGCTCTTTTATATGAATTGAATTGACATTACATTTAAATATATATCGTTATTGATATATGAGTGAAATTAGTATTCACTGATTATTATTGTGGTAATACCCAATAAAGTGATATGGCGACATTGGAGGATTTTATTAACGCGGCGAGAGATTTAGGAAAATCTGGTCGTGAACTTGAGGATTATGCGGACACAATATGAAATATATTTGGATCATATTGAAAATATGAAGGACAAAGAATTGGATATTCTGTTGATTAAACAAAAATTCGAATCGGACATGGAGGTTAGACAGGAAAAATTAAATATTGAGAAAGAAAAAGCTAAAGCTTTAGAAACTATCAAAACTCTCCAACAAGAAATTGAGAATCTTAAATTGGAGATTACATCTCAGAAAGAAAAATTGGAACATTCATCAAAAGACAAAGATGAAATTAGTACTTTGAAACAGGAGAATGTAGATTTACTACGAAAAATAGAAATAAGCGACAAAGCAGTTTCGAATTTTATTAATGAGAAGACGACCAGTCATTTCAATGCTATTAAAGCACTCAAATTGGAAATTCAACAAGAAAAGACAAAGAATATAGAACGAGAAAAGGAGATTCTTGAAGCCTGTGCCGTGATATTACTTAAAAAAGATCAACAAGAACATACTCTTGGCCGTGAGGTTGAAAAATTAAAAGTAGAGATTACAGATATGATTACTAAAGAGAAGATTCTTACTTCTCAGTTACTTGATTTAAAAACAGATTACAATAAGCTTAAAGTTGAGACCCAAGAGCAAATAGGCAGAGTTGTTGCTGAAGAACAGAAAACAAAAGATGTAGAGATTTCTAAACTTCGTAAAAGATTAGATGGTTTGTTAGACATTCTTTTACATCACAAAATGTTCTCTACAGCTGAGTTTAACCAGGTTGAAGCTACAGTGGCTGATAGACGATTATCGACGATGAGTCAGCCCCAAGCACTCGATACCAGTAAGACTATTCAGAGAGGTAGCCGTAGATCTTTTCGGGGAAAATATAATTTTACTCCACAGGATTCTCAGGTCAGGTCTTCATATAGAAATACACATGGCTCATATGAGATGAAAACATGGCGTGCTGCCAGCAGTTATTGTCATGAGAGGAATGAGTACCAACCACTAGTTAATAGCAAGAAAGAGAAAATAGATGAAAAAGGGCACCACTGTCAAAACAAAGAGTTGATTAAGCGAAACGAACATAAAATTGATTGTCATTCCAACAATCGTGATGATAGATGTTATTCTGCTGACATAAGGTCTACGCAGATTAATGGGAACGGGAAATACCCCATTAATTTTCATCATATTAAACCTGAGAGTAACATTATACGGCATGGAGAAAATGCTCATTCAGCTGTGGTTGATGATGAGTGTCCAGACGATCACAAGAAATATCATGATTGTCCTCCCATTGCGACATGTAGGGAGAAGCATGTGCATAAGAATACTTCGCGTATATTATGCGTATCGCATAATGCAAATTTCAATGATTCTCGTGCTCAGTTTCTACCTAGCAGAGATCATATCTCATTGGATCGCACAGTCTTAGTGCGCAACATACCTCGGATTATACCTTGGTATGAACTTAGAAAATTTTTTCCAAGATGTTGGTGATGTGACATTTGTTCGCATCTTTGGACTTCAAGAATCAAATCATAATCTTGCTCTTGTACGTTTCGCTCACTATTGGGATGCTCGCAGAGCTGTCAAATTAAAAAAACGGTTCTACTTTCGCACACCATCATTTAGATATCTAACTTGTGCAAAACACTGCACCACGCACTTGTTAGTTGCGTTCTCGTGTGCATTTCTTTTCTGGACCGGATGTTTTGCAACATCTCTGGATTATTTCTGCCATAATTCTATCTTCTTTGAACTTGAACTGTAAACGTTTCTCATACTTACTACTATCTTACTACAAGATATATTGTCCTCTACTTACATCGTCCTCTGATTTACTGCTTTTCATAATTTTTCGTCATGTAACTTTACTTCTTTATCCTTATCATTGTCTGCCCTGACGTGCAAGGGTGCACCATTAAAAATTCAGTGGTCAGATAATGCTAATCGTTCGTTGAATATGATTAAGTCTGCATTTTCAAAGCATCCTATTCTATCGATTCCTAATGCTCGAAAAATCTTTTTTCTCAGAACGGACGCTTCGGGAACAGGCATAGGTGGCTGTTTGATGCAACGTTGGGACGACAGGCTTCATCCATGTGTCTATATCAGCAGGAAGCTTCTACCAGTAGAACAACGCTACGCAGCTGGCGAGCGGGAGTTAATTGCCATTGTTTGGTCGATCTCCAAGCTTTCAAAATATCTAATCGGCCGAAAGTTTATACTACAGACAGATCACATGCCGCTGACAGCACTGAAAACCAAGACATACAACAACCCAAGATTACACCGATGGTTCTTATTGCTGCAGGAATTTCATTTCGACATCCAACCTATTCGTGGATCCGATAATTGGCTAGCGGATCTGCTGTCCAGATGGTCTGATGAAAATAACTAAAACGAGGTATCCTAAGAGAATGTCAGATCATGCAAAGACATTCAAAAAAATTGGAAAAGATGAACAGATTGTCATATTAATTACAAATACAAAAGTGTTATGACTATTCACGCTGACTAGTTACTATATAGCATTTAAATAGTTGACTTAATATTCCATGGTTCCTATGAATATAACCTAAATGAACTGGAATAGTGACATTATTCCGAGTGTTGACATTTAGTATACTGTACAGCATGTGCAGAGGTTCTATTGCATTCACAGTGAAAACATACAGACTCACTCGCATATAAACTATGGGATAATATACATATTGACATATTAAATTCTATTTCAGGAAAGTAAGACAAACTTTATG
Source organism: Oreohelix idahoensis (assembly GCA_024509875.1). Classification (NCBI taxonomy): domain Eukaryota; kingdom Metazoa; phylum Mollusca; class Gastropoda; order Stylommatophora; family Oreohelicidae; genus Oreohelix; species Oreohelix idahoensis. The sequence continues at coordinate 126,947 of JAMPIV010021057.1, forward strand.
CACAATAATTAGTGTATTTATTTTCATCACTTACAACTTTTAGTGACATTTTATTTGCACTTTCAATTATTTAATCGAAATTGATTGGGTTTGATCGCAATTAATCTGTCTTTAATCGAAATTAATCGTTCTTAATCGAAATTAATCGGTTTTGATCGGGAGTAATTAATGTTTACTTAATATTCCATTCAGCGTCCACCCGAGGTAAACGCTCGCGGGACGAGAGGGTAATGTTGAGTGCGCATCATGGGGCATAGCGATTATGTTAAAGTGGAGGTGGAGAGATATCGCTTTGCACCATGTTGTACACTCACCAAACACAAAATAAATGCGATCATTAACTATGACTACGAAGTATCGTAAAATGACGTGGAAGACATAGTGACAGGATTCCATAGTGTCGGCTTGTGTGGCAAGGTCCACTTATAGCAGTGTAGTTGATTCTACTTTAAAAGTGTTTATATTAGATGTAGATTTCAAGTAGAAATCTAGTGTGATTATAACTCAATTGGGGATAAACCCATCTCGTCAGGAGTTATGCTATTCGGGTAAGATTATGGCTAGTATAGCCACCAGAGATATTTGAACAGATCAAGGGTATCGTAACCGTCATGGATGGGTACAGATGCCCAAAGAAAATATGTATGATTGCCGACTAAAAGAAGATGTGCAGGAAGGCACCGCAGTGAAATATTACGTGTATGGAAGGAAGACAAAATATGTCCAGTGCAATTCCTAAGAATAAAATATATGAAGGAAATAATAATTATGCTATGGAAGCACTAAAAGAAAGATAAGTCTTGATAGCCTAAAGAATTTTGAAGAAGCATGGACTTATGTAGAAATAATTTATGGAATGCCAGAATCGATGATTTAAATGAAACTGTCAAATTGTATTAAGAGCAATGTGTCGCTCATATAAGTTCCTGTGTTCAATAAAGTGAAAGTCGTTTAAACACAGAAGTTTTCGAGAAATGATTTCCAGTTGGAAGCATGAGTTTGTAGAGATATAACTAGTTAATATTTGATGACAGTTAGTCAGATGAAAAGACTTAGAACAGTTCGATTACGAATAAAAACTGTGGCCAGAATTTTGGTGACTACATTTCAGAACATTAATACAATATCCCTAGACATCATTCAACATACTGGAGCCAGAAGGAAAAGTTCCTTAACACATAGATACCATGATTTCTGATGATCCCAACGACGCAGTTGATTTCCCAACCGAGTTCTTTAACGAGTAGTGCCCATCAGGAATGCCCCCGCATTTGCTGAAATTAAAGGTTACTGCATGTATCACGCTATTGCGAAATTTGAGAGCAAAATACGGACTATTGAATGGCACGCGTTTGGTCATAAATGTCTTGCATCGGAATTCCACTGATGCAGAAATTATCACTGGCAGTAATAAACGAGAAAGAGTCTTAATTCCTCGCATTTACTTAGAACCGAGCGAGCGCAGTTTGCCATTTAGGATGCGACGTCGTCAATGCCCAGTGATTTTAGCATTTGCAATGACGATCAAGAAGGCGCAAGGACAATCTTTTGATCACGTAAGAGTTTTCCTTCCTGAACCTGTTTTTGGACACGGCCAGCTCTATGTCGCCCTCACCCAAGGAACAAATCATGAAAACTTGAAAGGTTTTGTTAAAAACACTTTAAAAAAAAATCACGGAACGTTCTTTGAAACAAATCCACGCACCTCCACACAAATTGTTGTTATCAAATAACTTTTATATTGAATTAAAAAATATTTTAAAAATATATTAGTTTTTGATTTACTTCCGTCATTATTGACGAGTTATTGCTAATAGTACCAAAAAAAAAAAAAAAGAATTGCTGACGAAACAATGTAGGATATTCTATAGGATGACCATTCGCTTATACTAGCACATCTTAAGTGCGCCAGAAACATTGACCAGACGACTGTCAGCGTATTTCACAATGGTCATCAAGGTGAAATAATGCGGACATCAATCGGTGAAATTAGATGGTGCAGCTGGCAGGCCTCATTGCTAACAATGATTGAGCGAAAGCCAGATGACAGATGACGCAAACTGGGTTTGCGATCCCATAGGTAAAAGTGGGAAAAATTTCATTTCTAAATACTTGTCATTACGACCAGACAGTATTAGCTAAAATATTTAAAAAAAATTTTGTTATTCATTAACGATTCGCATTTAGTACTGAAGACTATACCGTTCTTTACGTCTTCTCTAACGCCGTAGTTGATTTTGGTGAACTGCAATCGTGACAGGTCAAACAATACAACCCTCTCGCCATTCCAAGCAAACTTCACGTCTGAGCTTTTGGCATTTTCAAATTTAAAACTCTTGCAGGCCGGAATTTTTTCACGAGTTTTGCCAGAATTATTTTTGTACCTTTAAAGCAGTACCTTTATAAATTCTAAAGTTTCTGAATTACTACACAATAAAGACACACATATTATACATCACAGTAAAGATAAATGAATGTAGAATTAGAATATGAAAGATTTTTAGTGATATTCTACATATAGTATTCAGTTATGAGTCATAACAAAAATACGGAACAAATTTCACGGAACACAAAAGTGACGTTCCCAACGTCGTTTCGGCTTCGAGGGGTTTTGCGGATGTACGCTACCAGCGTCGTTCCGGCCTTTAAGAGGTTAAACACAGGATTTTAATGCATTAAAAACCCAAAAATAATTTTTAAAGGAGTTCATAGCTTGCAGTAAAAATTTAACATCAAACTGACAAAAAGCCTGGGACGCTGATTCTATATGAAATTAACTTCTGCTTTATACTTCATTAGACACCTATGGATACAATATATAATGAGCGCTTAAGCGCCCCAGGCTTTTTGTCAATTTGATGTTACATTTCTACTGCAAGCTATAAACTCGTTGAAAAATTATTTTTGGGTTTTTAGTGCATTAAAAGCCTGTGTTTAAAATAGCTTTTTAAAATTTTTTGCTGTTTTTAAATTTAAGTCAAATGTAATTGATCCGCCCATGCCGGTCCCAAGCCCGGATGAAAAAGGAGGAGGGCGGCCTGCATGGAGGCCGTAAGGAGGCAGCCCCTCCACCATGCAAAGGCACAACAGGCCAATCACCTGTTTGCTTTAAACCACGATTACGAGTAACACAAGAGAGAAAACCGGACTGATTCTAAAGGCGACGAACTGGAACGGACTACGGACTACGACTTATGGAACATGGAACACAAGAAGTATAAATGGGAAGGAAGAGGAGCTGGTGGAAGAGATGAGGAAAGCAAAACTAGAAATCCTGGCTATAACGGAAACAAAGAAAAAAGGACAAGGAGTCATGGATCTCAATGGCAACACGCGCTCTACAGTGGTGTACCCATATCCGAAAGAGCTAAAGGGGGTGTGGGTTGCATTGTGGCCCAAAATCAAAAAGATAATATCAAGGGGTGGAACTTTGTCTCAGAGCGCATTATGGTTGTGAAACTAAAAGAAGGAGAAACCATAGTCAACCTGGTCATAGTGTATGGGCCAAATGAGGATGAGAGAGCAGAGGTCAAGGAGGAATTCTTCGAGCTGCTTCAAAGGACAGTGGATGACTGCCTAGATGAAGTTATCATGCTCGGAGATTTTAATGCCAGAGTTGGAAATGACCATGCTAGATGGGGTGGAGTTATCGGAAGATATGGAGAAGATACTCTCAATGACAATGGAAAGCGACTCCTTAGATTCTGCAGTGAGCAGAATCTGATCATTACAAACACAAAGTTCCCCCATAAGCGCATACATGCATACACTAGATGTGAACCAACAAAGAATGAGAAGTCAGTGATCGACTATGCCATTGTTCGGAGAAGCTCATTCAAATATGTCCGAGATGCAAGAGTCTGGAGGGGGCCAGAGATTGGAAGTGATCACTACCTGCTAACAATCAAACGAACAACTGAAAGAGTTGCTCAGCATAGGAACTGCTCAACATCACGCAAGAAACCAAGTAAACGAGCAGGAGAAATGAGCATTAGGACCTACAAGCTGAGAGAGCCAGAAATAAAGACCAGATATCAGGGGCTTATTGCTGCAGCAGTGAGCAACACAGAAGAACAACCTGATGACTTGGAAACCCTCTGGATTAAATTCAAGGATATCATAAAGACAGCTGCTGCAGAAGCATGTGGTGAAGTCCGACTTGGGAACCAGAGAAAGAGGACACCTTGGTGGACAGAGGAAGTCAAAGAGAAAATAAGAGAGAAGAAAATGGCATGGAAACAATACTTAGGAGCTAAAAACACAACAGGACAAATGGAAAAATATAGAGAATATGTGACACTCAGAACAGAAGTAAAGAACAAAGTGCTAGCAGCAAAACAGAAGTCCTGGGAAGAATTTGGAGAAAAGCTAGAAAAAGATGCACAAGAAAACCAGAAATTGTTCTATAAGACCCTAAAGAACATGAGGAAGGAAAAAACAATGCCCTCTCAAATTTATAAAGGACAAGCAAGGCAAATTGCTTACTGCCCCGAAGGAAGTAATGGAAAGATGGAAAGAATATTTCTCAGAACTCCTTGATGGTGAGCAAGGTCAAACATCAGAAATGATAACCACTAGCACAGAAGAGGAAACCAATGGTGATGAAGATGACATAAAGATGGAAGAACTGAAGGCAGCACTGGAGAAAATCAAGATGGGCAAAGCAGCAGGGCATGATGGTATAACACCAGAAATGGTTAAGTACATGGGAGCATCAGGCGACCTGTTACTCTAAAGGGTCCTACAGGCAGCATGGTGCAACAAGACCATACCAAAGGATTGGGAGATCGCCATCATAACACCAATTTTCAAAAAGGGTGACAACCGACAGTGTGGAAACCATAGAGGCATATCCCTTCTCAGTGTCCCTGGAAAAATCTACTCTAGAATCCTAGAGCAGAGACTCCGACGCCTAGCTGAGCCACAATTGGATGAGGTCCAGTGCGGATTCCGAGCAAACCGAAGTACTCAAAACCTAATCTTCACACTCAGACAGCTGAGGGAAAAGGCCCTTGAGTATAAGAGTGAGATCTATCGTTGTTTCATAGATCTGGAAAAGGCATTTGACAGGGTCCCCTGGAGCAAACTTTGGGACTGTTTGGCAAGGAAGAACATTCCAGCACCTCTGATTCATGCTATACAGAGCTTCTACAAGTATTGCAGAAATAATGTAAGGACAGCAAACCATAAGTCAGAAGAGTTCAGGACCACCACTGGTGTAAGACAAGGTGATATCCAGTCACCTATCTTTTCATACTCCTCATGGACGATGTTATCAAGTCATGTAAGGAGAGAACAAGAAAGTATTCAGTGGGGTACTGGAAGATGAGACAGGTCTATATTTCAGAGCTGGCATTTGCTGATGATGTTGCCCTGATTGCTAAATCAGAGGCACATCTCCAATCCAACCTGCAAGTATGGAAGGAAGAGCTGGAGAAGAGAGGGATGGTCATAAGCAGCTCTAAAACAAAATCCATGGTGATATCACGAGAAGAAAGAAGACATCAGATTAAGCTGGGAGAACAGGTCCTGGAGCAGGTCGACCACTTTAAATACCTCGGAGCTATTATAGACCGAAAGGGAGGCATCAAAGAAGAGTTGGCCACTCGAAAAGCAGCAGCTGGGAGACTTTTTCAGGCCATAAATCGAGGATTCCTCAGCAAGAGAGAGGTTGGTAAGAAAACGAAGATGGCTGTATACCGCTCCACCTATGTCCCAGTCTTGACATATGGATGCGAGTCATGGGCAATGACTACAACCCATAAAAGCCAGATCCAAACCTCAGAAATGAGATATCTGAGGAAGGTGGTTGAAGTAACAAGAAGAGACATGGTACGCAACCAGACGATACGTCAAGGCCTAAAATGCCACCCCCTACAGACCCAAGTAGAACAGTCCCAACTAAGATGGTTTGGCCATGTCTGCAGAATGGGAGAAGATCGGCTACCACGACAAGCATGGGAAACAAAGAGCCAAGGATCCAGACCCCGAGGACGACCCAGAGTCCGCTGGGAGGACAACATTAGACAATCTTTGAAGGACCGAGGACTAGAATGGAACCAGGCCAGGAGGAAGACAGCCGATAGAATAGTCTGGCGCTCTCTCTTCCAAACCTCTACACCTCACGGTAGAAGGGGAACGACTAAGTAAGTAAGTAAGTAAGTTATTCGTCTGTTCACTATCTCCATCTTGTCTTCGTGTTATATTCGAATACGACTTTCTGTAATCGTATGTCAATTTTTGTCTTGTTTGATTAATTAATATTTTGATACACATTTTCTTTATTTATGTACTTGTTGGGCTTAGTTTCTTTTATCTGTTGTGGAATGTTCTGTGATTTGTAAACAATCATTATCATCATCTTTGGCTAACTTGTGCAATTCATTTTCATTGTCTTTAACATTGCTCTTTTATATGAATTGAATTGACATTACATTTAAATATATATCGTTATTGATATATGAGTGAAATTAGTATTCACTGATTATTATTGTGGTAATACCCAATAAAGTGATATGGCGACATTGGAGGATTTTATTAACGCGGCGAGAGATTTAGGAAAATCTGGTCGTGAACTTGAGGATTATGCGGACACAATATGAAATATATTTGGATCATATTGAAAATATGAAGGACAAAGAATTGGATATTCTGTTGATTAAACAAAAATTCGAATCGGACATGGAGGTTAGACAGGAAAAATTAAATATTGAGAAAGAAAAAGCTAAAGCTTTAGAAACTATCAAAACTCTCCAACAAGAAATTGAGAATCTTAAATTGGAGATTACATCTCAGAAAGAAAAATTGGAACATTCATCAAAAGACAAAGATGAAATTAGTACTTTGAAACAGGAGAATGTAGATTTACTACGAAAAATAGAAATAAGCGACAAAGCAGTTTCGAATTTTATTAATGAGAAGACGACCAGTCATTTCAATGCTATTAAAGCACTCAAATTGGAAATTCAACAAGAAAAGACAAAGAATATAGAACGAGAAAAGGAGATTCTTGAAGCCTGTGCCGTGATATTACTTAAAAAAGATCAACAAGAACATACTCTTGGCCGTGAGGTTGAAAAATTAAAAGTAGAGATTACAGATATGATTACTAAAGAGAAGATTCTTACTTCTCAGTTACTTGATTTAAAAACAGATTACAATAAGCTTAAAGTTGAGACCCAAGAGCAAATAGGCAGAGTTGTTGCAAAGAACAGAAAACAAAAATGTAGGATTTCTAAACTTCGTAAAAGATTAGATGGTTTGTTAGACATTCTTTTACATCACAAAATGTTCTCTACAGCTGAGTTTAACCAGGTTGAAGCTACAGTGGCTGATAGACGATTATCGACGATGAGTCAGCCCCAAGCACTCGATACCAGTAAGACTATTCAGAGAGGTAGCCGTAGATCTTTTCGGGGAAAATATAATTTTACTCCACAGGATTCTCAGGTCAGGTCTTCATATAGAAATACACATGGCTCATATGAGATGAAAACATGGCGTGCTGCCAGCAGTTATTGTCATGAGAGGAATGAGTACCAACCACTAGTTAATAGCAAGAAAGAGAAAATAGATGAAAAAGGGCACCACTGTCAAAACAAAGAGTTGATTAAGCGAAACGAACATAAAATTGATTGTCATTCCAACAATCGTGATGATAGATGTTATTCTGCTGACATAAGGTCTACGCAGATTAATGGGAACGGGAAATACCCCATTAATTTTCATCATATTAAACCTGAGAGTAACATTATACGGCATGGAGAAAATGCTCATTCAGCTGTGGTTGATGATGAGTGTCCAGACGATCACAAGAAATATCATGATTGTCCTCCCATTGCGACATGTAGGGAGAAGCATGTGCATAAGAATACTTCGCGTATATTATGCGTATCGCATAATGCAAATTTCAATGATTCTCGTGCTCAGTTTCTACCTAGCAGAGATCATATCTCATTGGATCGCACAGTCTTAGTGCGCAACATACCTCGGATTATACCTTGGTATGAACTTAGAAAATGTTTTCCAAGATGTTGGTGATGTGACATTTGTTCGCATCTTTGGACTTCAAGAATCAAATCATAATCTTGCTCTTGTACGTTTCGCTCACTATTGGGATGCTCGCAGAGCTGTCAAATTAAAAAAAACGGTTCTACTTTCGCACACCATCATTTAGATATCTAACTTGTGCAAAACACTGCACCACGCACTTGTTAGTTGCGTTCTCGTGTGCATTTCTTTTCTGGACCGGATGTTTTGCAACATCTCTGGATTATTTCTGCCATAATTCTATCTTCTTTGAACTTGAACTGTAAACGTTTCTCATACTTACTACTATCTTACTACAAGATATATTGTCCTCTACTTACATCGTCCTCTGATTTACTGCTTTTCATAATTTTTTCGTCATGTAACTTTACTTCTTTATCCTTATCATTGTCTGCCCTGACGTGCAAGGGTGCACCATTAAAAATTCAGTGGTCAGATAATGCTAATCGTTCGTTGAATATGATTAAGTCTGCATTTTCAAAGCATCCTATTCTATCGATTCCTAATGCTCGAAAAATCTTTTTTCTCAGAACGGACGCTTCGGGAACAGGCATAGGTGGCTGTTTGATGCAACGTTGGGACGACAGGCTTCATCCATGTGTCTATATCAGCAGGAAGCTTCTACCAGTAGAACAACGCTACGCAGCTGGCGAGCGGGAGTTAATTGCCATTGTTTGGTCGATCTCCAAGCTTTCAAAATATCTAATCGGCCGAAAGTTTATACTACAGACAGATCACATGCCGCTGACAGCACTGAAAACCAAGACATACAACAACCCAAGATTACACCGATGGTTCTTATTGCTGCAGGAATTTCATTTCGACATCCAACCTATTCGTGGATCCGATAATTGGCTAGCGGATCTGCTGTCCAGATGGTCTGATGAAAATAACTAAAACGAGGTATCCTAAGAGAATGTCAGATCATGCAAAGACATTCAAAAAAATTGGAAAAGATGAACAGATTGTCATATTAATTACAAATACAAAAGTGTTATGACTATTCACGCTGACTAGTTACTATATAGCATTTAAATAGTTGACTTAATATTCCATGGTTCCTATGAATATAACCTAAATGAACTGGAATAGTGACATTATTCCGAGTGTTGACATTTAGTATACTGTACAGCATGTGCAGAGGTTCTATTGCATTCACAGTGAAAACATACAGACTCACTCGCATATAAACTATGGGATAATATACATATTGACATATTAAATTCTATTTCAGGAAAGTAAGACAAACTTTATGCACAATAATTAGTGTATTTATTTTCATCACTTACAACTTTTAGTGACATTTTATTTGCACTTTCAATTATTTAATCGAAATTGATTGGGTTTGATCGCAATTAATCTGTCTTTAATCGAAATTAATCGTTCTTAATCGAAATTAATCGGTTTTGATCGGGAGTAATTAATGTTTACTTAATATTCCATTCAGCGTCCACCCGAGGTAAACGCTCGCGGGACGAGAGGGTAATGTTGAGTGCGCATCATGGGGCATAGCGATTATGTTAAAGTGGAGGTGGAGAGATATCGCTTTGCACCATGTTGTACACTCACCAAACACAAAATAAATGCGATCATTAACTATGACTACGAAGTATCGTAAAATGACGTGGAAGACATAGTGACAGGATTCCATAGTGTCGGCTTGTGTGGCAAGGTCCACTTATAGCAGTGTAGTTGATTCTACTTTAAAAGTGTTTATATTAGATGTAGATTTCAAGTAGAAATCTAGTGTGATTATAACTCAATTGGGGATAAACCCATCTCGTCAGGAGTTATGCTATTCGGGTAAGATTATGGCTAGTATAGCCACCAGAGATATTTGAACAGATCAAGGGTATCGTAACCGTCATGGATGGGTACAGATGCCCAAAGAAAATATGTATGATTGCCGACTAAAAGAAGATGTGCAGGAAGGCACCGCAGTGAAATATTACGTGTATGGAAGGAAGACAAAATATGTCCAGTGCAATTCCTAAGAATAAAATATATGAAGGAAATAATAATTATGCTATGGAAGCACTAAAAGAAAGATAAGTCTTGATAGCCTAAAGAATTTTGAAGAAGCATGGACTTATGTAGAAATAATTTATGGAATGCCAGAATCGATGATTTAAATGAAACTGTCAAATTGTATTAAGAGCAATGTGTCGCTCATATAAGTTCCTGTGTTCAATAAAGTGAAAGTCGTTTAAACACAGAAGTTTTCGAGAAATGATTTCCAGTTGGAAGCATGAGTTTGTAGAGATATAACTAGTTAATATTTGATGACAGTTAGTCAGATGAAAAGACTTAGAACAGTTCGATTACGAATAAAAACTGTGGCCAGAATTTTGGTGACTACATTTCAGAACATTAATACAATATCCCTAGACATCATTCAACATACTGGAGCCAGAAGGAAAAGTTCCTTAACACATAGATACCATGATTTCTGATGATCCCAACGACGCAGTTGATTTCCCAACCGAGTTCTTTAACGAGTAGTGCCCATCAGGAATGCCCCCGCATTTGCTGAAATTAAAGGTAACTGCATGTATCACGCTATTGCGAAATTTGAGAGCAAAATACGGACTATTGAATGGCACGCGTTTGGTCATAAATGTCTTGCATCGGAATTCCACTGATGCAGAAATTATCACTGGCAGTAATAAACGAGAAAGAGTCTTAATTCCTCGCATTTACTTAGAACCGAGCGAGCGCAGTTTGCCATTTAGGATGCGACGTCGTCAATGCCCAGTGATTTTAGCATTTGCAATGACGATCAAGAAGGCGCAAGGACAATCTTTTGATCACGTAAGAGTTTTCCTTCCTGAACCTGTTTTTGGACACGGCCAGCTCTATGTCGCCCTCACCCAAGGAACAAATCATGAAAACTTGAAAGGTTTTGTTAAAAACACTTTAAAAAAAAATCACGGAACGTTCTTTGAAACAAATCCACGCACCTCCACACAAATTGTTGTTATCAAATAACTTTTATATTGAATTAAAAAATATTTTAAAAATATATTAGTTTTTGATTTACTTCCGTCATTATTGACGAGTTATTGCTAATAGTACCAAAAAAAAAAAAAAGAATTGCTGACGAAACAATGTAGGATATTCTATAGGATGACCATTCGCTTATACTAGCACATCTTAAGTGCGCCAGAAACATTGACCAGACGACTGTCAGCGTATTTCACAATGGTCATCAAGGTGAAATAATGCGGACATCAATCGGTGAAATTAGATGGTGCAGCTGGCAGGCCTCATTGCTAACAATGATTGAGCGAAAGCCAGATGACAGATGACGCAAACTGGGTTTGCGATCCCATAGGTAAAAGTGGGAAAAATTTCATTTCTAAATACTTGTCATTACGACCAGACAGTATTAGCTAAAATATTTTTAAAAAATTTTGTTATTCATTAACGATTCGCATTTAGTACTGAAGACTATACCGTTCTTTACGTCTTCTCTAACGCCGTAGTTGATTTTGGTGAACTGCAATCGTGACAGGTCAAACAATACAACCCTCTCGCCATTCCAAGCAAACTTCACGTCTGAGCTTTTGGCATTTTCAAATTTAAAACTCTTGCAGGCCGGAATTTTTTCACGAGTTTTGCCAGAATTATTTTTGTACCTTTAAAGCAGTACCTTTATAAATTCTAAAGTTTCTGAATTACTACACAATAAAGACACACATATTATACATCACAGTAAAGATAAATGAATGTAGAATTAGAATATGAAAGATTTTTAGTGATATTCTACATATAGTATTCAGTTATGAGTCATAACAAAAATACGGAACAAATTTCACGGAACACAAAAGTGACGTTCCCAACGTCGTTTCGGCTTCGAGGGGTTTTGCGGATGTACGCTACCAGCGTCGTTCCGGCCTTTAAGAGGTTAAACACAGGATTTTAATGCATTAAAAACCCAAAAATAATTTTTAAAGGAGTTCATAGCTTGCAGTAAAAATTTAACATCAAACTGACAAAAAGCCTGGGACGCTGATTCTATATGAAATTAACTTCTGCTTTATACTTCATTAGACACCTATGGATACAATATATAATGAGCGCTTAAGCGCCCCAGGCTTTTTGTCAATTTGATGTTACATTTCTACTGCAAGCTATAAACTCGTTGAAAAATTATTTTTGGGTTTTTAGTGCATTAAAAGCCTGTGTTTAAAATAGCTTTTTAAAATTTTTTGCTGTTTTTAAATTTAAGTCAAATGTAATTGATCCGCCCATGCCGGTCCCAAGCCCGGATGAAAAAGGAGGAGGGCGGCCTGCATGGAGGCCGTAAGGAGGCAGCCCCTCCACCATGCAAAGGCACAACAGGCCAATCACCTGTTTGCTTTAAACCACGATTACGAGTAACACAAGAGAGAAAACCGGACTGATTCTAAAGGCGACGAACTGGAACGGACTACGGACTACGACTTATGGAACATGGAACACAAGAAGTATAAATGGGAAGGAAGAGGAGCTGGTGGAAGAGATGAGGAAAGCAAAACTAGAAATCCTGGCTATAACGGAAACAAAGAAAAAAGGACAAGGAGTCATGGATCTCAATGGCAACACGCTGCTCTACAGTGGTGTACCCATATCCGAAAGAGCTAAAGGGGGTGTGGGTTGCATTGTGGCCCAAAATCAAAAAGATAATATCAAGGGGTGGAACTTTGTCTCAGAGCGCATTATGGTTGTGAAACTAAAAGAAGGAGAAACCATAGTCAACCTGGTCATAGTGTATGGGCCAAATGAGGATGAGAGAGCAGAGGTCAAGGAGGAATTCTTCGAGCTGCTTCAAAGGACAGTGGATGACTGCCTAGATGAAGTTATCATGCTCGGAGATTTTAATGCCAGAGTTGGAAATGACCATGCTAGATGGGGTGGAGTTATCGGAAGATATGGAGAAGATACTCTCAATGACAATGGAAAGCGACTCCTTAGATTCTGCAGTGAGCAGAATCTGATCATTACAAACACAAAGTTCCCCCATAAGCGCATACATGCATACACTAGATGTGAACCAACAAAGAATGAGAAGTCAGTGATCGACTATGCCATTGTTCGGAGAAGCTCATTCAAATATGTCCGAGATGCAAGAGTCTGGAGGGGGCCAGAGATTGGAAGTGATCACTACCTGCTAACAATCAAACGAACAACTGAAAGAGTTGCTCAGCATAGGAACTGCTCAACATCACGCAAGAAACCAAGTAAACGAGCAGGAGAAATGAGCATTAGGACCTACAAGCTGAGAGAGCCAGAAATAAAGACCAGATATCAGGGGCTTATTGCTGCAGCAGTGAGCAACACAGAAGAACAACCTGATGACTTGGAAACCCTCTGGATTAAATTCAAGGATATCATAAAGACAGCTGCTGCAGAAGCATGTGGTGAAGTCCGACTTGGGAACCAGAGAAAGAGGACACCTTGGTGGACAGAGGAAGTCAAAGAGAAAATAAGAGAGAAGAAAATGGCATGGAAACAATACTTAGGAGCTAAAAACACAACAGGACAAATGGAAAAATATAGAGAATATGTGACACTCAGAACAGAAGTAAAGAACAAAGTGCTAGCAGCAAAACAGAAGTCCTGGGAAGAATTTGGAGAAAAGCTAGAAAAAGATGCACAAGAAAACCAGAAATTGTTCTATAAGACCCTAAAGAACATGAGGAAGGAAAAACAATGCCCTCTCAAATTTATAAAGGACAAGCAAGGCAAATTGCTTACTGCCCCGAAGGAAGTAATGGAAAGATGGAAAGAATATTTCTCAGAACTCCTTGATGGTGAGCAAGGTCAAACATCAGAAATGATAACCACTAGCACAGAAGAGGAAACCAATGGTGATGAAGATGACATAAAGATGGAAGAACTGAAGGCAGCACTGGAGAAAATCAAGATGGGCAAAGCAGCAGGGCATGATGGTATAACACCAGAAATGGTTAAGTACATGGGAGCATCAGGCGACCTGTTACTCTTAAGGGTCCTACAGGCAGCATGGTGCAACAAGACCATACCAAAGGATTGGGAGATCGCCATCATAACACCAATTTTCAAAAAGGGTGACAACCGACAGTGTGGAAACCATAGAGGCATATCCCTTCTCAGTGTCCCTGGAAAAATCTACTCTAGAATCCTAGAGCAGAGACTCCGACGCCTAGCTGAGCCACAATTGGATGAGGTCCAGTGCGGATTCCGAGCAAACCGAAGTACTCAAAACCTAATCTTCACACTCAGACAGCTGAGGGAAAAGGCCCTTGAGTATAAGAGTGAGATCTATCGTTGTTTCATAGATCTGGAAAAGGCATTTGACAGGGTCCCCTGGAGCAAACTTTGGGACTGTTTGGCAAGGAAGAACATTCCAGCACCTCTGATTCATGCTATACAGAGCTTCTACAAGTATTGCAGAAATAATGTAAGGACAGCAAACCATAAGTCAGAAGAGTTCAGGACCACCACTGGTGTAAGACAAGGTGATATCCAGTCACCTATCTTTTCATACTCCTCATGGACGATGTTATCAAGTCATGTAAGGAGAGAACAAGAAAGTATTCAGTGGGGTACTGGAAGATGAGACAGGTATTTATTTCAGAGCTGGCATTTGCTGATGATGTTGCCCTGATTGCTGAATCAGAGGCACATCTCCAATCCAACCTGCAAGTCTGGAAGGAAGAGCTGGAGAAGAGAGGGATGGTCATAAGCAGCTCTAAAACAAAATCCATGGTGATATCACGAGAAAAAAGAAGGCATCAGATTAAGCTGGGAGAACAAGTCCTGGAGCAGGTTGACCACTTTAAATACCTCGGAGCTATTATAGACCGAAAGGGAGGCATCAAAGAAGAGTTGGCCACTCGAAAAGCAGCAGCTGGGATACTTTTTCAGGCCATAAATCGAGGATTCCTCAGCAAGAGAGAGGTTGGTAAGAAAACGAAGATGGCTGTATATCGCTCCACCTATGTCCCAGTCTTGACATATGGATGCGAGTCATGGGCAATGACTACAACCCATAAAAGCCAGATCCAAACCTCAGAAATGAGATATCTGAGGAAGGTGGTTGAAGTAACAAGAAGAGGCATGGTACGCAACCAGACGATACGTCAAGGCCTAAAATGCCACCCCCTACAGACCCAAGTAGAACAGTCCCAACTAAGATGGTTTGGCCATGTCTGCAGAATGGGAGAAGATCGGCTACCACGACAAGCATGGGAAACAAAGAGCCAAGGATCCAGACCCCGAGGACGACCCAGAGTCCGCTGGGAGGACAACATTAGACAATCTTTGAAGGACTGAGGACTAGAATGGAACCAGGCCAGGAGGAAGACAGCCGATAGAATAGTCTGGCGCTCTCTCTTCCAAACCTCTACACCTCACGGTAGAAGGGGAACGACTAAGTAAGTAAGTAATTGATCCGCTAATGACATTATCAATTTGCGATAAACGAGTTCACAGCACAGGAGGTCGATTTCTTTATTCAGTATATTACACGGAGAGTAAATTTTTATTTTCTTATTGTGATAAGAGTTTTAAATGTATTTTTCAGTTGTGTGTATGTTGTCGTGGAATATTCTAATCCACATATATAAATTATCAAGTAAATATAAAGCCTAATAAATACATATAATAAATAAAGGAAGAAGAATGGTAAAGAACAGTGCTGTCACAATGACAGTACTCGAAATCCCCTTTGTTTTATGCTTCGTCTGCAAATTGTAACGTTTCCACGTTAAATATAGGCCTTCTGCAACATACACGCGTTTCCCAAACACACAATAAAATGTGCTGCCTTTCTAAGAAAAACCTTGAAATATGCAAGTTGACCTAAATTTTAAATTCCATTCATGTCTTTTTCTACACTATGTTACCAAAAACAAAAGACAGATGGACTAAAGGATAGCGAGAAGAGAGAGGGGCGAATAAAGCCGAACGCATGCAACACGCTTCGCGCGATACACAAATGCTGCCATCACGCGTGTAAGACTACATGCACTAATTTTTTTTTTCAGACGGACAGTGATAAATTCACTACCCTTCCCAGAGTTAGGTTTTAAAATCACAAAAAACGCTTATTAGGAAAGATAACAATAGATGGGTTTACGGTTGAAAACATAACAGTACCCAGACAGCACATCTTCGAAACAGGAGGTAGAAAATCCATATTTTGAACGCAGCCACTTAGCGCTTTTAAATTTGGATATTTGGGTTCCTTAGGGTTTGCTGACAAAGAATATGTACAACGTTCTGCAAATAGTCCAGGAATTAATAAATTATAACCAAAATAAAATAGTGGGGATGCCTGACAACACAAAATCATTTCTGCTCATAAAATTTTTTATAACGTGTTTGAAAAAAACCTTACGTTACATAAATAGCCTACCATGTAAACTCCAAATTGATTGGAGCGCAACAAATGAAAGACGAACCACGATTGGTCAGACTATAAATACTATCTTGGTTGTTAGGGAGACGTAGAAAGGTAACATTTTTTCAAACACTTGTCGAAACGTGGCCTCATTGGCTAGACTTGCTGATATACTCACTTAGGAGCGTTAGTTCGAGACCACTAGTGCAAATAATCTTGATAAAGCGACAGTGCGTTGAAGCCAGCTCACATTTTTGCTAAAATAAAAGCCTGGAACATAAGCAGATGGGAATTTGTGCCAGTAATTGTGCCAGAATTCATTGCTAATCAACGTATCTGTGTTTATTTCCATGAAATTGTGGTAAGCTTGAACCATTCAGTATCTTTTAATGAAAATTGAATGTAAATTGTTAATTTATGCCTGTATATATATGTGTAGTTCAGTGGCAAACAGGAGATAAAGCCTATAATGCTCCAGCCTGAACAGAGGGTGTCGGAGGGAAGTAAAACGGCATGGAATGGCCAAATAGTACACTGACACCTGGATGATTGATTAGACAGAAATAATGCTGGAAGTGCAGAGGCGTGGTAACCATTAAGGAGGTAAATACTGGTATAAAGTATTTCAGATGAAGCTGACAGTTGGCCTAACGCTCTGAACTCAATGTTTGTGTTGTATTGTGTTCCGTGTAGAACTAGAGTATCAATTAGTTATGAAGTAGAAGGTACATCCTTCTTGTTTACAGGGACCGTGGTCTTGATGGTATTGAGCTGCACGTGGTCAGAGCTTTGCTGAATCCAGAGTCGGACAGCATACTCCTTGGTCCATTTAGCTATCAGTGAGGTGTCTCCAGAGCCCAGAGGAGAATTCGAGCAGAGGAGTCCTTTCCTGCCGCCATCACTCAAGATAAGCTGATTTGGCCAGCTGAGCTCAACATTATGTCCCCTCATCTTGAAATGACTTTATAAAAATAACATTCAGAGGGGGATTTAATTGTCTTAATATCAGGAACTGAGAACATCTCCAATACTAGTTTCCTTAAGACAAACTATTGAAGTCATGATGACAAATACCAACAGAGCTTGAACAAAATAAAACCAGTATTACCTCATTTTACTACTACACAACTGACACACATAGGATATTTTTAATAATATATGTCACTACAATATTCATATTAATCCATTCTGTACATAACTTGTAATGAAAATTGATTGTGATTCCTGGTTCCTTTGTAATTGAATCAGGACACATATTCATTCATATCAGCAATGAATACATATTGTTATTTGAAAAGTTATCAGTGACTCCTTAAGATATCCTTTAGAGTGTTATATGTATGTGAGTGTCACAGTGTTGTCAAGAGTAGTGGATTAAATTAAATTGTTTATCTGTCTGTTGTTGTGACTTACACTTCATCATACACATACCCTAGACACATAACGTAGTCATCACACTATTCCAGAATAATTCTGACTGAGATATATAGATATGTGGTAGCAAGTAAGGTTATCTATAATACACTACTCTTAATAGATATAGATACCTTCACAGCTGATCTCAGTCAGTACACTAAGTCCCATATAAATATTTATAACATCCCACTTCACCACATATGTCTGGGGAGGGAGGGGATAGGAAGTTTCAAGAGAGACAATCTTGTTGGAACGAATACACCGTGATTATTTGCAGTTATCGCCCATTTTAGTGAAGTTTTTTTATACAAAAAAAAAAAATTAATATTAATTTCAATTGTAGCAATTTTATTATTTTTACGACTGATTATTGTATTGTCATGGGGAATACACAACTACGCTAATTTTCAGATCTATTGCTCATCTGGAAGTGATTGAAAAATCGATTGCAAGATTTGACGGTGACAACAGGGTGATATACGTTGCGAGTTAAAGAAAAGCCTGTAAAAAAATATCCGTCTTTCCGTTGTCGTGTTCGCGAACTTTGTACTGAAAACAATAAAATGTCAATAGATAGATGGAAAATTATTATGTTGCATCAACAAGATAACTAAGAAGTGTTACAGTATATGTAACCTAGACGTAATAATAATAATAGCCCCTTCAGTCATAACTGACTATGGGAATGCGCCCCTGAGGTGACAGCCCTCAGCTGCTTATTTTCCTTGTGCTCCTTTCGACGTTTTCTCCTCACCTCTGCTTCTTGTGTAAGCCTCTCTTCGTCCAATCTGAGGTGGCGCCGTAAATAGCATCGCCACTTAGTGCGATCGGCAGCTTCATCCTCCCATGTTGCTGGATCCATGTCCAGTGCCCTCATATCTCTCTTGCACACATCTTTGAACCTCAGCTGTGGTCGCCCAACTGTTCTCTTGCCATCTGCTAACTGTCCGTAGAAGATATCTTTTGGGATGCGACCATCATCCATGCGGCGAACATGGCCAAGCCAGCGAAGTCTGCGCTGTCTAAGAAGCGTATACATACTTTGAAGGCCAGCACGTGACAACACCTCGACATTTGTCACTTTATCTTTCCACGAGATGCCGAGGATGCGGCGAGACACCGCAAATGGAAGGTATTGAGCCTTCTTTCTTGCTTAGCATAGGTCGTCCAGGTCTCGCTGCCATATAGGAGTGTGCTGGTGACGCAGGCATTATATACCGCAGCTTTGGTCTTCATTGTGAGTTTAGAGTTTCCCCAAACACGCGATGTGAGGCGGGCAAAGGTAGCTGCAGCTTTGCCAATGCGGCTGTCGATTTCTGTATCCAGTGAGAGTTTGTCATTGATAGTAGACCCTAGGTATGTGAAGTGGTGCACCACTGCCAATTCATAGTTATCGATAGTGATAACTGGTGCAGCACCCACATCCTGACTCAGCACATTCGTTTTCTTTAGACTTATTGTGAGGCCAAAGTCCTTGCATGCTTTAGTGAAGCGATTCATCAAGCTCTGAAGCTCCTGTTGGCTTTGAGTGACGACTGCAGCATCATCAGCGAACAACAAGTCTCTTATAGTGACCCTTCTGATTTTTGTTTTTGCCTTCAGCCTTGAAAGATTAAACAGACGGCCATCTGACCTAGTGTGAAGGCATATTCCTTCAGTTGCATCTCTGAATGCATGTTTCAAGAGTAAGGCAAAGAAGATTCCGAAGAGGGTCGGAGCCAGAACACAGCCTTGTTTAACGCCACTTCGTATATCAAAGGGCTGTGACGTGCTTCCAGCATATTGGACTGTTCCCTTCATGCCGTCATGGAATGACTTTATCATTTCCAGCATTTTAGAAGGGCAGCCTATTTTCATGAGGATTTTAAAGAGTCCATCCCTACTAACCAGGTCGATTGCTTTTGTGAGGTCTATAAAGGCAATATATAATGGTCTTTTCTGCTCTCTTGATTTTTCCTGAAGCTGGCGGAGAGAGAAGATCATGTCTGTTGTTGATCTGCCAGCTCGGAATCCACACTGTGACTCTGGATATATGCGCTCAGCTAACTTGTGTAGTCGCATTAAGATGACTTTGGCAAAAACCTTACCAACAATACTAAGAAGAGAGATGCCTCTGTAGTTATTGCAATCACTTCTGTCTCCTTTATTTTTATACAGTGTTACAATCTTGGCATCTCGCATGTCTTGAGGAATAGTTGTCTCTTCCCAGCACTGGCACAGCATCCTATGCAGGGGATGTAATAGCGTGATCTTACAGCATTTGATTAAATCTGGAGGAATCCCATCACTGCCTGGTGCTTTGCCAGAGGCCAAGCTATCAATGTCCTTGCTGAGTTCCTCTAATGTTGGTTCGGCATCCAGCTCCTCCATAGTTGGCAGACTGTTGACACCATCAAGGGCTGCAGGCGTAACGGTATTGTCTCTAGCGTAAAGCTCAGAGTAGTGCTCGACCCACCTCTCCATCTGCTTACCCTTATCGGTTAGCTTCTCTTCGCTGATGGTTTTTAGCGGTGCCGTCTTACTTTTATGGGGGCCAAGTGCTTTCTTTATACCGTCATACATTTGTCTAATGTTGCCTGTTTGCGCTGCGATCTGGATGCTCTCACTGAGCTGGAGCCAGTAGTCCTTTGCACAGCGTCGAGCAGTTTGTTGAACTTTGCTTCTCGTAGCCCTCAGGATCTGTAGACGTAATGATGACGCAAAATCGAGAAATTAAGAAACGTATAGGCAATTAGATAAAGATTACACTCTCGAAGCTTATACCTAGGGGATTAGTTGGAGATTAAGAAAAAAAAATGGAGACGACATATAGAGTGTGAAGCCTTAGACCAAGAAGGAAGAAGTCCTTGAAATGAAAGGACCGAAAAATTGGAATGCAATAGGTTCGAGATCAGGCTGATCAAGTTAGAAGTGCTTACAGCATAGATCAACCTATAATCGAATCCTATCATCGTTAACCTGTGAAAATAAATACTTTCTACGAACAGGGAAGAAAGTGTTCAACTGTCGCACTCAAGGCTAACGGAATTTGAAGGTTAGTGGCAGAAACTATGAAGCATATAACCGACAAAGACCCTGGTATTGTACAAATTGAATTGTCTGGCGTTTGGATGCCACCATGTTAGGTCAGAGCGAAAACTCATATCAGAAGATTTATGAACTGCTAATATTAGAATTACGGTGCCCGAGGAAATTAGCCCACTCCTCCCCCCCTTTTTTTCCGGGCATATTGTCCATTACTACATCCACTGTAGACGATCTTCTTCTTCTTCTTCTCGTTCGCTGTTGTTTAGAAATGTCTACACAAGAAGTCCGGTTTTCTGGATGTATGTTGCTGTGGTTGAAAGTTCTTCAAGACTCCCAAACAGCTTTGTGTGGATGTGCATCTCTGTGGGCCAATGTTCAGTTCGCAATTGACTAAGCTGTAGACGATTATATCAATAACAATAATGCATATTAATAACGGCTTAGTGGAACTTGACTTGACTTTGATCCACTGTTACTGAGCGTTAGCTCTTGGTGACCTTGATGCCATTATATGGTACTGCGCAGTTCGTATAAGCTGTTCTGAGCTGCCATACAGTGTGCTGTCTATGGATGGGTTGTGTGGTAGCAGTTGTTGTCTCAGTCCCTGAAGTGCAGGGCACTGTAGTGTAACAGCGCTACCTCTTCTCAATGTTACTAGGTGGCGATCTATTTAACTAGGTGACTGATGGCAGGCCTAGCTATATCATCATCAAGATGTTATTCTCTTTGCTGGTATATCTTCCAAGTAGGTTAATATTATATACACTGGCCATCACCGCCAGAGATGACAATTCCTGGATGAGATATGGTCCGTCTTATTTCCAACCCTTGGCTTGTTCTAACCCTTCATAGTTGTTACTCAGTGACTAACTTCGTATAGTGGTTTTCTTTCTCAATGCTAACACCTTGTTTACACTTCCACTCAACAATCTTTACAGACTAAGCCCGACTTATATGGTGTCCATCAAAAACTGATTTATTTACATATCATAAATTCCATTTACAATTGGAGGCATATGGTACAATTCTCCATTACTATCATTTCATATTGCCCCCGGTATACTGCTATCTTAACAATTTCATGTATAGTCCACGCAAATTATTCCTCCAGTGCTTCATATCCTCTCAGGCCTCTTCCAAGTGCCTCTTTAACTTATTGTGTGCTTTTCCCCTCCTGACTAACTCTGTCAGGTTTATCTCAATTAATCTTATTACAATCAGTTCATAATTCATACAAGCAAATCAATAATTAGATGCATCTATAACAGCCTCCATATACTTACACCTGAGAGAGCGTGCATGAGTTATCGCGCAAATGTCATTACTCTTCAGTTTCTTACTCGTCATACTTATCGTTGACGATGTCTTAATAATTCATTTGTGCAAAAGCCCAATGTGGCTATTAGATTAATGTTCTTCTATGTCTCCTCTTAGACTCTTACTTAGTCAAAAAGTTATCCACTTTGTAGTTAATCTTGTACTTTCATCAGCATTTCTTCTCATCATGAGCTTGCTTAATTGTAAGCTTCATTACCCCTGTAGTATTTCATCTGGATTTCTGAAACATTTCTTCTACAAAAAATGAGGGAAGAGCATACTTACTGTGATCACACAGAATCCTCACAATAATCACAATCCCTACTATCACTCCTAAATGCTAGACTTATACTTTAATCACAGTTCTTTCTAATCTCCTGAATTGCTACCGCTATTCATTCTAGATCTATAAACCTATTTAGGAAAAACTTCTGTCATTCACAGAGTTTACACTTGAGAACCCGGCAGAAACACAATCTTGCCACGTCGGTTCCTCAAACCTGGACTGCTAAAACGCGACGTAACTTGTTCTCCCTTTAATCATTCTCCGCTGATCTCTCCCTTGTTTTCCAGTTAAAACGATTGGTCCGCCTTATTTCCACTCACTGAAAAACATGCTCACGCTTATTTACCACGTAGGCGAACTTTAGTGAACTGTCATGTGTTATTTTTAAACTCCCGTCAGTCTTTCCCGTGCGTTTTTTTTTCTCAGCTCACTAAAGCCTACAAGGGACTTAATTCTCCGTTGTCTCCCTTTGATAATTTACCTTAATCTTATACTCTCTTCTTTAAGGCTTACTACAAAAATCTTCTTATGCTAATTTTCTAAACCATAGCTGTGGACTCACCAAACCTGCTTAAGTCTAATTCAGCCTTGTTTTCACCAACCGTGATTTACAGAGTTTCCTCTCTTTTTACAAAAGTATCTCTATGCAACATTTTATCTCCCTTCAATTAAGACAAACAGTCTGTATCCCAATCTATTCATTTTTCCTAAACCATTTTTTCACACTCTTTTACTTTACTAAAACCGAATCACTGCTCATCTAAACCTTGCCTGAAGCACAAATAATGCTCTGGCGAACCCAACGGTGACAGTGTTTGTGCGGATAGTTTTTCACAGTTTTTCGTGCGGATTACCAGTGTTGTGAGCGTGTGTTTTTTTTTTCTGGGTGGATTTTTCTTCTTTTTTTTTCCAAATCCAAAATGGAAGTACAAGATATTATTCTAAACATGGAAGACGGGTCGTTGCACAGACCCGGTACTCTAGTTCTAACAACATCCGTGCCACAAGCCGCGAGAGCCTCTTACTCGCTGATGGCCAGCATTGTGGCTAGACCGGCAGGGGTGGGCTCAAATAACATTGCAGCCCTTTACAGATTCTCAGACCCTCTCAAATGGTATGCGACCCTGACGACGTCAGCTCATATAACGCACTATCAGAAGCTTCATGGGAAGAAATTCGAATGGGATAATCCCAGGATGTCTATAATCATAGAACATCAAGAAAAAGAGAAGTCCAAGGGGGTGCTACACTGGCTACCCGCAACGATAAAAAAGGACGCTGTTCTACAAATCGTCACATCCATTACGGGCGACAAAGAAGCCGAAGCCTTTCAGTTAAAGAACGCCACAGACAAGTGGGCCTTCATGAGTAACCCGACCAGAAACATCCCGCACTATGTCAACATGAGACTACAGTCGCAAGGACATGAGACAAACGTAAAAGTTTCTGTCACAATGACCGGCAGACGAACGCAATGCGCGATGTGTGGTTTGGATAGTCATTGGGTTAACCAATGCCCAAATAGGAAACCGCAAGTAGCAACCACAGTTACAGTTCCGGACAAAGTACAACCTACAAAATCAGCACCATCAACATCAGCTGCACCTTTAATACAAAATACCCCCCAGATAACCAATGACGCACCACAAGACACAAACAACATGGATTTACCCGAATCTGACCCACAAGATAAGAACAATGACAAATTTATACTTTATGTAAACAAGAGGAAACAGAATAAAGAGAAATCGAAACAGAATAAAGTCAAAAGAAGAATTACGCAGATATCCCCTCAGTCCACTTTGGGTGACACCAATATGACCACTGACATAAACAACAAGCATGACAGCAGCGCAAGTGATTGTGACACAGACACGCCACTCCGAGGTGGTGCCCCCTCTTCCTGGACAGCGATGACTACAGAAGATTACTATGACCCAGTATTATCAATAGACCTGGAGAGCAACTCACCGGGACAGGACTTAACCTTCTGAAAATGGAAAAGAACTTTTTCACGAGTGCGTCGCACGTACACAGACGACCCAGAGTTACAGAAGGGAAAATTGTGATGTTTAAAGACGTTAAGAACTGTGTAACTAAAATAATACATATAAATATGAATTCAAGGACAGATAGAGGTACAAGATACATAGTGGATACATATATGTGCAAATGGAGATACACAAGCATGTATTTACAATGCTATAATTCTCTTCCTTTTCAAGACATCCTTTCCCTTTGTAGTATCTTAATACTTACTTCCTTTTCTGCCTTTTGGTTTTTCATGTCTTTTTCATTACATAACCACACCCTTTCCTCCAATAGTCCTTTTTGTCAATTATCATCCTGTAATCCGTGTTCCAAGTCTCAAGCCTTTCTTTTCTTGAGCGGCATTTTTTTCCACATCCATCAACCTTACTCCATACCCACACAGATGCTCAAGTACCTTTTCCTCTTTCCTAGAACTGACTGCACCTGCTCTATGCAGTAACAAGGGAACTGCATACTTTATTTTATTTTATGTAAACGATTAAGGCAACAATGTTGGGTTTTTTTCATGGCGCACACTGTTTTACGCCCTTTAGTTTAACCTTGTTGTCTTTAAACATGAACGGTTTAACAAATAAACTAAACTCTCTGGAAATACTAATTAGAAAATACCAACCCGATTTTGTTTTTCTGCAAGAAACCAGAGTTATTTCAAACTTCCGTGCCAAACAAATTACAACAAAATTAGGCTTAAGAAACGGGTGGTTTAGTATAGGGACATCACACACAGGTGTAGCGATCTTACAAGTATCAGAAGACTGGGAAACAACACACCATAACACGGACACTAACGGTAGATTAGTTTGTGTCCAAATTAAAAATAAACAAAGCAAACAAGACACATACACATTAGTCAATATATACGCTCCCAGTCAAAAAACAAACCAGCCAGCCTTTTATGGAGAACTCTCTGATTTTTTGTCACCACAATACAAAGGAAGGAACTTAATTTTAGGAGGGGATTTTAATTTGTGTCACGTCTGACCTAGATCTTGCTGGTCGAACCTTACAAAGACAGAACACATATGTAAATAAGAATCAGACATCTCCGTGGAAGATATTACAAACTATTTTAGAAGAGCATAGTCTAAAGGATACCTTTAGAAGTGTTGAACCAAATAATAGATCGTACACTTTTATAGATAAGACACACCAAGGCTTACGACGAGCATCTAGGATAGATAGGATATATATATATCAGATATTTACAGGGTACAGGAAACAAAACATATTAACAGCACACTTGACTTCACGGACCATAAAGCAGTTTATACAGTATTAGGTAAAGGGACGCCCATTATAACATCTAAAAGGTCTCCACATTGGAAGTTTAATAATAGTTTACTTAAAATGACTTCTTCACAAAGGAAATAACGCAGCTCATAATAGGATACACAGAACAGACCCCCGAACAAAATATGGCAGGATATTGGGACCTATTAAAAAACACCATAAAAGACAGGACACAGGTCCTGGCAACCTACATACACAGGACATCCAAAACACAAGAAAAGATATTAGAACAAGCTATCAAACTGACAAAAAAATAGAAAAAACTGACCCGGTTATTCAGATGTTGCAGGACCAGTTAGAACAGCATAAACAACACATATACACAGGTGCAATGCTGAGAACGAAGTTATACACACCACAAGAGACTCCAAACAAACAGTACTTGGCAATAGAACAGAACGTTCAACAAAATAAGCAGATTCGCCAAATACAAGATAATAATGGACAATTGCAAACGAACAACACAAACATATGTCAGACCATCTTGGAATTTTACAAACATTTATACACCAAAGAAGGAACAAGAACAGATACGCAAAATAATTTTTTAAAGTACACAAAGCCTCTTACAGAACAAGAAAATAAAAATTTAGACCAAATTCTAACACTCGAAAATTTGAGGCAGGCAGTAAACACACTAAACAGAGATAAGACCCCTGGCCCAGATGGCCTTACATCAGAATTCTATATTTTCTTTTTTCCCGTTCTCGGACCACTATTAATGAAAGTTTTTGAGGAAGCCTTTCAGAAAGGCGAACTTCCTGAAAGTTTAAACCAGTCGTACATAGTACTCTTACCAAAAGAAAAAACAGATAGGAAACTACTAAACAATTATAGACCCATATCACTTCTAAACACTGACTACAAAATTTTAACTAAAACTCTAACTAATAAATTGAAATCATTCATGCATATCCTAACTCATGACGACCAACAGAACAGCGTGCCGCAGAGAAATATTAGTAAACATACACACTTTTTTAGAGACCTGATTAACTACGCGTCAGACAAACAGCACGAGGCAGCTATTTTATCGTTGGACCAAGAAAAAGCCTTCGACAGGGTATCCCATTCTTTTTTGCACAAAACTCTGCTTGCTTGTAATGTAGGGCCATACTTTAGGAAATGGATAGAAATTATATACAAAACACCCGAAAGTAGACTTTTAATAAATCACACAATCACAGAACCATTTATTTTAACTAGGTCAGTCAGGCAAGGTTGTCCACTCTCGCCTTTGCTATATGTACTGTCAATAGAACCCGTGTTAGAGAAAATTAGACAAGACACAAACATCACGGGAGTTTTCATTCCAGGACAGGGTCAAAGAAAATTAGCCGCCTACGCGGACGATACATTTTTCCCAACCAAAATGTCATCTATTCAAAATATTTTAAACAACTTTAATGAGTTTGGACAAGCCAGTGAAGCAAAATTAAATATTCAAAAATCAAAGTTAATGGGAATAGGTAAATGGAGAAACAGATCAGATTTCCCTTTTCAGTTGCTACAAGTAAATGAAATAAAAATTTACGGTATTACATACACCGCCACTCCAACACAAAGGAATACAGAGGTATGGAAAAACTTATTAGAGAAAATAAAAAACAGACTAGAAAGATATAAATACAAAACTACTACAATTTTCGGAAGATCGGTTTTAATCAACACTTTTATTCTACCTAAATTGATTTACATAGCAAATGTTCAAACCATTCCTCAAGACATTATTACAGGAATAAACAAACTAATAAGAACGTTCTTATTCCGCAACACATTACACTGTATAAAGCATAAAACGGTACAACCCAAAGATAGAGGGGGAGTATCTTTACAAGATATAGCAACTAAAATAAAAGCTTTAAGAATCAAGCACATTAGAGAAATAGTAAAAAATCCTGAACAATACCATTTGGCTCATTATTATATTGGTCTGAGATTATCTAACGTGTGTCGTTTCAAAAACAATCAACCTCATTACTTTGGCACTTTACCACGGTTCTACAAACAATGCATACAAGGGAACATACCTTTATTACAACAAAATACACGCTCTATTTATAATAATAATAATAAATTCTTTAAGCACCAAACACGGCGCATAAGGCAGAAACCAGTGCTCTCCAGGTTGTTCGTTGTGACGCCACTCCTCTTAGCTCTTGCACATTATTTAGGCCCAACGTTCTTCCTTCTCTTATTATTGTTCTTCTGAGTGTTTCTTTTGGTCTTCCTTTTTTCCTCTTTACCCTCAGGAACCCAAGTGAGCGCCTGTAGTGGTATTCTGTTGTTTTGCATTCGTAGGACATGACCGATATATGACCATCGTCTTTTCCTTATATAGTCGGAGACATATTTCTGCCTAGAGTCTTCTCTTATTTGTCTATTTACAGAAGTCTTATTAGTGTACAGGAACCCTCATTAGTGACAAGGATAAAACGTGGATACAATTATTTCATAACTGATTACCAACCTATTTTTAAGAGCCTACACGAGTTACCACTTGCTCCACCCGCAAAGGAAGTCACTTTTAGATTATTATATAACATGACACCCATTAGGCAAAGACTTGTTGCACAGTGGAAAATCCTTCCAAAATGCAGATTATGTAATACCAATAAACAGGAGACAGAAGATCATTTGTTTTTTTTTACTGTAGTACAGTTACTCCTACAATAGGAATTTTGAAAAAAGAATTGATGGTTTACTTTCCACGCAGTATAGACATGTATAGAGCTATCATGCTGAATTCCCTACCAACGTGCACACAACAAGTAGAATTGAAACTTTTGACCCTGATAGTGGAATTATTTAGTCTGGATATGTAGAAACCGCGCGGTGTTCGAAGGGAAACAGTACAACGGCCACTTATTTTCAAAATTATTCTTACAAAAAACACAATGTATCCAACGTTGAAAGGATTGAGGGTTGGGGAGGGAAAGGGGGAAGGGGGGGGGGGGGGGGGGAAGAGACAGGGAACTACTTTCAACCCAGAATTGACTGTACACTAGAGGTGGGCAAATTGACACACTCTACTGTTTCGAAACAGTTAGCGCAGTGATTTAAACTGTTTCGAAACAGTGAGTCGACACAACGACACAATTGCCCGTATCGGGGAGAAAGAAGTCTCTTATAGACAGTACCGGCGCGGGTATACATGAACTGTGTGAGACACTTTCCTCTGTTTTTACTGTCGTGTGTGAAAATCTATGGCGTTTCGTGTGACCACAATTCAATATTTTTACACAAGTCTTCATTATGATGTAATAAAACGTAGATATGATGATAGCTGCAGTATATGGGAAAATAATAAAAAACAACAATAATAATAACAGTAATAATAACACATGATATCAAACTAGAGTAAGCTAGATTTGGTAGACAATGATTCAAATCCACACCGAGTACACATATCAGCAGAGCTAATAAAGTGTATATTACATTTATACGAACACACTGACACTTTCAACTTTAACATAGCGCCTAAAACATTGACAACTGCAACACTGACACAATTTCCAGTGTCTATAACTTCTCAGCAAAAATAATATCACTTGTAAAATCAAGTCATCATAACACATCCCTGAAAAATATGACATGTTTGATATTCCATACTAATGTTCCGAACGGTTGATTCAAATTTTACATAGGCTCAGACAGTGTGTCGCTGCAAAACAGCGAGGCAGACGAAACAAACAAGCAAGCAGGAAGTGTCGAATCGCTCGCTGTTTCGAAGCATTGTTTCGACACATACCGTCATACACACAGTAGCCATCTCTAGTGCCTAGTCATACTTGAAGTTGACGAACCCTTGAATAATAAAATACCAGAACACACGTTACATTTTACTTTGTTGTCTTTGATCTTTACAAAATAATCCCAAACAGGGCTTCTCTCCGCCATAAATGAAGATTAAATGAGGTTGAACACAAGTTTTAAACACTATTTTATGTATAAACAAAACACGTTTTCTTACGAGAGCGCCTGAAGTCAGGAATCAAGAGTACCGTAACTTGCGTATAATGAGCGCTTGGATGAAATAAAACTATGGAACTGTTTCGAAACAGCAGACTACAAGTAAATTAACTGAAACAATGAGACATGAGTCGTGACACCCTAGTATGCAGATTTACTTATTCTCGTTAGTACAAATCTATGGTATCTCGTGTGACCACTTTTAAGAATTTTACACAGTCGTTTTCATTATGATGATATGCAAGGGGAACATGCTGACAGCTGCAGTAAAAGTGAAAAAAATTATAATAATAACAGTAATAATGACACATTATATAAAACTAGAATAGGTACAGTCAGCGACAATGATTCAACTCAAACCGAGCAGACACCTAATAGTAGTAAGCCTCTTTCAGTCCTGAGGAATTATTTTTAAAAAAATTATGACTTGTTTGATTTTCCATACTATCTATGAACGCCATATGTAGCGCACGCTTGACACATGAGACAATGATACAGTGTGCCTTTTGCAAAACAGCGAAGCAGACGGGAACTGAAGCTGCTGTTCGAAGCAGGCTATGTGTCGAATCTGCGTGAGACAATGTGTCTCTGCAAAACAGACAGGACGTGACACTGTATCGACACCGCAAAAATCTGCGCATCGAATCGTTCGGGTACGACGCAGTTTCGACACATTGTTTCGACACATAAACACAGTAGCCATCTCTACTGTACACATGTTTAAATAATTACAGCCATGGTTTGGCTTTCTGGATGCAAGTTTTAATGTGTATGTGAAGGGTTTTATTTGGGAACTTTCTTTCAAGTGAGCCAGTGAGTGAGAGTACGCGTGTTTTTATATGCATTATACAATGTACGGGTTTTGTAAATTGTTTATTAAAAAAAAAAAAACGGAACGAACGCAGGTATGTACGTGAATGTATATATTGGTATATAGGTGCAGATTCCAGGGTTTTTTTCTCTCTCTCTTTCATGTTTCTTCTCAAATGGTTTAAAGCATTTCAGAGTGTCTAAACAGTAGCTTTGGTGTACATATGAAAGTGTGAGCAAGTGTAAGTTTCTATATACAAAATACTAGGGACTTAACGGGAATTTGATTAGCTAGAAACCATATTTTTTTTTTTTATTCTTCTTAAAATTAAATTAATTTTTAAAATTCCTTTGTTATTCATTAAATCTATATAAAATCTTAATTATTTATTTTATTTTTTAATTTTTTAAAATATATTCTTGTTTATCCAATTATTCCTTTTTTTTAAATCTGACTAAGTAAACCATGGGAATGAGAGTGCGCAAAAGGTTTCATATGTATATACAATGTATTTTTCTTGCATTTCATGTAAAATGTACCTGTTGTTGTAAAATTGAAAGAATTGCAAATAAAAAATAAAAAAAAGGTGACCATGGTTTTTTCTCACGGATTACTGTGGTTTTGTGAGTTTGTGCTGTAGCAGCGGCTTTCCCCTTGTGCGGGAACTTTTGTGTGTGGTTTTTTTTTTTTTTGGTTTAAAAAAAGGAAATTCCAGAAATCTCTTTCGATATAAATGAAGCACTAGAGGGTGGCCAGTTACACAAACCTGGAACTCTTGTGATCACAACATCGGGGTCACAAGCCTCAAGAGTATCATACTCTTCAATTGCCAGCATCCTCGCAGGTCCCGCCGGAATCGGGGTAAACGGGATATCATCCCTTTACAGATTCGCCAACCCAAATAAATGGTATGCGACCCTTACAAATTCGGCACACATCAGCCATTATAAAAACCTACACGGTAAAAAATTTGAATGGGCCAACCCCAAATTCACAGTCATAATCGAACACGTTGACAAAGAAAGATCGAAAGGGTTACTACACTGGTTGCCAGCCACGATGAAGAAAGAAACTGTCAAGAAAATTGCCGACTTTATCACAGGTGACGTAAACACGGAAGTATATCAAATACAAAATGCAAAGGACAAATGGACCTTCCTATATCAACCCAAAAAGATGGTTCCACACTACGTAGACGTAAAACTGCAAGGACAGGAAAACAAAATAATGAAAATCTTCATAACTCTTCCGGGAAGGCGTACCCCTGCACAATCTGCAGTCTAGACTCACACTGGACAAATCAATGTCCCAAGAAGAGACCAACTTATCCGAAGAATAGTCAACTACATCTACAGAACACTCAGAAAACACTTTCATCACAAGCAGAAGCACAACATATACCCTTTCCATCGTCCCCCACCTCGGGCCCTCTGAATAACAATAACAGAAATTTGTCGGATCGGATACGATGTCTACGGACACAGAAGGCTTCGATACAGCAGAAGGGAAGCGGAAAAGAAAGAGAAGAGAAAAGCTCCGAAGGATCAAGACCAAGAAAACACCTAAAGAAACAGAGAAACCACCAAAACTACACACGGTGAAAAAAGCAGCAAAACAAAACGAAACGAGTAAAAACTTAGATGACACACACCCGGATCTACAGGATGATGGAAGCACCTCTTTCGCATGGGCAGTGGCCACAAGTGAAGACGATACTCTCGAATTGAACTTTATGGACCAATTTTTAGGTACACAGAAAACAGAAATATCTCAGCATCGAGTCCCCATCTCGGAAAGAGAATGAAAAAAAAAAAACCTCTACCTATGGAAGTGTGCAAGACTTTTATAAATATATTAAGTTACATATCCGTTAATATAGAAATGTATAGGAACACAGAATGTACACACACACACATATATATATATATATATATATATATATATATATATATATATATATATATATATATATATATATATATATATATATATATATATATATATATATATATATATATATATATATATATGCATATGTTCATATGTTTTATAAAGACACATATAGGTATATATATATATATATATATCTATAATCCTTTTTTTCATCTCACTAACCAACCCCTTCCCCCCTCTCCCATGTTTATGGTCTCAACCTTTCAATCTCCTCTGCCCACTGGTTTATCTTTCCCTGCTTCAAGCGATATATCTGCATCTCTTCTCTTAGCATGCCAGTCGGATTCCTACTTTCTGAACCTCTCCCTTTCAGGACCCGCACATACTTTTTCTTTCTTCTTTGGCAACACATCTATCGCCCTTTTTCATCACTCATTACCACTACTGCTCAGCATCTTTCTTTCTCCCACATTCCAACTGCCACTTTTCTACATAATAGTTAAAAGTTGTATACATGGTTTTTGTACCACACGTGGATTGCGTAATCATGCATGTATTTTTCTTTTATGTCATGGATTATGCCTGCACAACCACTAACACATCAAAACACACTCCCCTAGATGCAAGCTCCTTACCACACCCCATGCAAGATGAAAAATAGTATAAGCATTATAACCCTAAACGTAAGAGGTTTCAGAACCAAATTAAACCAAATTATAGCTTTAACGCGCACATATAAACCTGATTTCATCTTTCTTCAAGAGACAAACATTACAAACGAGACAAAGGGAAAATACATCATACAACAGCTAGGTCTACGATACGGATATTTTGGATTAGGATCATCTCACACAGGGGTAGCTATTTTACAAATTTCGGACAAGTGGGAAATAACGCATCAAAACAAAGACAGAGAGGGCAGATACGTAATAGTACAAGTGAGAAACCAAGACGACCACTCGGACAACCACACTTTAGTTAATATATATGCCGCAGCAGTAAAGACACAGCAATTAACCTTCTATAAAAAACTATCGAACATTTTGACACAATACAAGGGAAAACAAATTTTATTGGGGGGGGGGGGGAATTTCAACTGTGTTCTACATAAACTAGATGCGCAAAGACAAAACAACCGAGGAAGACAGGAACGCGCACAAATGGAGATACTACAAAACATCCTAGACGAACACAATTTGGTAGACGGATACAGAAAAAACATCCGGAGGGAAAGAAACAAATTTCACAGACAAATCACACATTTCGGGTAGTTCTGCAAGACTAGACAAATTTTATGTACACAACAACCACATAATCCAAAAAATCAAACATATAAATGACACTACAAAATTTACGGATCACAAAGGAGTTCTACTGGAAATGAACGGAACACCAACTGGGAACGAGACAAAAAGATCCCCCCTTTGGAAATTTAATAATGCTCTACTGCAAAATGAATTTTATACGACAACATTAACAAAACTAATAAAAGACTACTGCAACAACACACCTACATCAAATTTAACACAACATTGGGAACTCCTAAAAAGAACAATAAAGGAAGTAACACAGATGCTTGCAACACAGATACACAAACAAATAAGGAAACAACGACAAATCTTGGAAACAGCTCTAAATTTAACACAACAATTGGACAAACATGCCCCGCATATTTACACATTGCAGGAGGAGTTAGAAAAACACGACCAGTATTTTTTTAGAGGGGCTCTACTGAGAACAAAATTACACACGTCAACTCAAGAAACACCTTGCAGACAATTTCTGGCTACTGAACAAAACATTCAAAGGAGCAGACAGATACATCGAATCACAGACGAAATGGGTACGGAACTAACAAGCACTCCCGAAATAGGTCAAGCGTTTGACGCTTACTACGCACACATGTATAAACAAGAACAAACTCACGCTTTAGACGAAGCCTGTTTCTTAACTCAGTCTGCCAGTTTAACTGAGCAGAAAAAAAAACACACTGGACAAATCTCTAACCATAGACGAATCTCTAACCATAGACGATTTGCACCTCTCTCTAACCACACTACAAAAAAAATAAATCTCCGGGTCCAGACGGCCTTACAACCGAGTTTTATTCAAAATTTTTCCATATACTCGCCCCTCTTTTGTTGAAAACGCTAAATGAAGCCTTTGAAAAAGAAGAGCTACCCCCCAGTCTAAATGAAGGTATCGTAACTCTCATCCATAAAAGAAATACGGATAAAAAATACATGCAGAATTATAGACCTGTCTCTCTTCTAAACACCGACTATAAAATATTAACTAAAGCCCTTAAAAACAAACTGAAACCTTTCATGCATACTTTGATTAACGAGGATCAACAATACAGCGTAAAAAACAGAACCATAAATAAACATACACATTTCATTCGGGATGTCATACAGTACACACATGAAAAAAACACACCAGCAGCGGTATTATCCGTAGATCAAGAAAAAGCCTTTGATAGAGTCGATCACGGGTTTCTACATAAAGTTCTACAAGAAAATAATCTCGGCCAATAATTTAGGACATAGATAAAAATTATATATAGAAAGCCGGAAAGTGAACTTTTAATAAATCTCACTTTGTCTGAACCAATCAACTTAACAAGGTCAGTAAGACCGGGTTGCCCACTCTCACCTTTATTATACACACTAGTCTTAGAGCCAGTACTAAGGAAAATAAAACTAAACACTCATATTAAAGGAATACACATACCAGGAATAGGGGAAAAAAAGCTAATAGCCTACGCAGACGACACAGTCTTTTTTCCATCAAATTTTTCATCAATACAAACTATTTTCGACACATTTAAAACTTTCGGCCATGCGAGTGGTTCAAAAATAAACATACAAAAGTCATCTATAATGGGAATAGGAAAATGGAAAAATAAAACAGACTTTCCCTCTCAATTAACACAAACAAGCAAAATGAAAATATATGGAATAATTTTCTCCTCCACACCAGGAAGATCTGATAACGATATGTGGAAAAAAATAATTGCAAAAATCAAGGAAAAACTAAAAAGATACCAATTTAAATACCTAAAAAATACCCAATTAAAAAAGAACGCGACGATCTTTGGTAGAAGCGTTATTTGTAATACGTACATACTTCCAAGTGTGCTATACATCTCAAATATTTTTTTCGCCCCCCCCACCCCCCCCCCCCCCAAAAAAAAAAATACATAACCGAAATAAATCAATTAATTAGAATTTTTATTTTCAGACACACACTTCACAGTATAAAACATAAAACCTTAATACAAGAGAAACAACGGGGTGGAATATCACTGCAAGACATTAATACAAAAATAAACACTCTAGGAATCAAATTCATAAGCGACGTAATAAAAGACCCACAAGGATACCCTTTAACACACTATTACATAGGCCTTTATATAACAAAAATATGCAATTTTAACAACATCATGCCACACCATTCCGGAATACTACCGCCCTTCTACAAACACTGCATCAGATGCATACAAGGGAATGAAAACTCCTACACCAGTCAACCAAAAATATATACCAATACTTGATACAGACACAAGAACCACCTTTAGACCAACGAATAAAAATAAGATACAAATACGGGATAACAGATTATACGGAAATCTTCGCAAATCTACACATAAAAAACATATCACCATCGGTAAGGGAAATAACCTATAGATTATTATTCAAATTAACACCGCTCACACAGAAAAAAGAACACAGGAATATGACCTTGCAAAAATGTAGACTCTGCTTTGGTACAACAGCAAAAGAAACAGAAGACCACATCTTCTTCCGTTGTAATACGATCAAATCAACAGTAGAAGAGCTGAAACAAGCATTTAGTAAATACATAAATGGAAAAACTGACATATACAAAGCAATTATGGTAAACGTAATTCCAAAAATTGACCCGCCCTTGCGGGAAAAAATATTACGCACTTTAGCAGAATATAGGGACACCGTTTGGAAATGCAGAAACAAAGCAGTTTATGAGAGGAAATGTTTCAGTCAAAATTTGTTTTTCCACATATTTTCAAAAAAAAAAATGAAGCATATTTTAGAAACTTAGAACCAACAAGGGAAAACTTAAAATAATAACCATTTCCTTTTCTTTTTGATTTTTGGATGTATTACTATGTTATTTTTTGAAACTTATCATTTTCTATACTTCACTTTGATTAAGTACGTAAGCGAAGTGTGAATACGCGCAAGTGTTTTTCATATGAAACATTAAAGGTTTTTCCTTCTTATATTTCTTCAAAATGCACAAAATTTAGTGCAAGTGGAAATGCGAGCAAATGTAAGCTTTCTTTTCATACATATGCAAATACTAGGAACTACATAGGAATTTGAAGTAGCTCATTTTCATTTTTATTATTACATTATTTCATTATTATTATTATTAAAAAAAAATTTTTTAAACTTTATTTGTGAGAGTGCGAACGAGGTTTCATATGTTATATACAATGTATTTTTCTGGTATTTCATGAGCAATGTACCTGTTTTTGTAAAGTGGAAAGTGTGAGCAAGTGTAAACCTTTTTTCATGTACATATGACAAATACTAGAAACTACATAGGAATTTGAATCAGCTACAAATCATTTTTATTTTTTAGTATAGTACTTTATTATTATTATTTAAAATATTTTTTTTTCAATTTCATTTATGAGAGTGTGAACGAAATTTCATATGTAATATACAAATGTATTTTTCTGGTATGTCATGCCAAATGTACCTGTTTTTGTATAGTGGAAGAACGACAAATTAAAAAAAAAAAGACAGATATAAGGATACAGTATACATGATAAGAGAGAGAGAGAGAGAGAGGAAGGGCAGAATGTCAGACGGGCCTGCGTGCCCAATTCTTAACCCTTGGAAAATAAAGTTCGTTTGTTCGTTAAAAAAAAAAAAGAAAGAAAAAAAAAGACAGTAGTAGGTGGTGTTCTACTGTCTCCAACGGGTTTGGTCAGTGTCTACATTTTGCTATACTCTGTGAACATATTCTGTTTATGTGGCCATTTAGTGTAGAGTGACCTGTTCTCAATCTGAAAATTTTGGTTTGATACGAGGGAAGGTCAAAAAGTAATGCCTCCTATTTTTTATGTATGTAAATACTGCATCGGTGCGCAATTTGTAAATTTAGCAGGATTCCTCAAACACTCTTCTGCACTGTATAGCATTACCAACCTGTTTCAGTAACAGGTGGCACCACTGTAACAGTTTAAAAATGGCTGCCAAAGACGTTCGGTTTAAACAACGTTATGTCATAGAATTCCTCAATGCTGAAGGCGAGACCCCAATTCGCATCCACGAACGTTTGAAGAATGTTTATGGAGATTCAACAGTGTATGTTAGCACTGTCTGACGTTGGGTACATCGTTGCGACGAAGCTGAAGTAGGTCAATCCTCAATCGCTGACGCAAAGCGGACTGGCTGTCCGTCTACCGCAGTGACTCCACACAACATTCATCGAGTTGATGGCATCATTCGTGGCGACCGTCGGGTAACACTGGATGAACTTTCTTCCATGTTGTCCATTAGTAAAGGCAGTGTCCAGAACATCATTAAAGACCTGGGTTATTCAAATGTTTGTGCACGGTGGGTACCCAGAATGTTGACAGACAGACATAAAGAAACAAGGAAAACCATAGCCATCAATCTCCTGCACCGTTACGAAACTGAAGGAGAAGAGTTTTTATCGAATATTGTGTCAGATGATGAGACTTAGGTTCATTTTTTTGAACCAGAATCCAAGAGGCAGTCAATGGAATGGCATCACACAACATCGCCGACAAGAGAGAAGTTCAAAAGTTCACCATCTGTAGGGAAAGTTATGGCCTTCGTGTTTTGGGATGAGAAGGGTGTGATTCTTCTCAACTTCTTGAAACAGAAAAACACGGTGAATGCAGACCGTCACATTGAAACATTGAAGAAGCTTAGAGGTCGTCTTCGGCGACTTTACCCATTAAAAGATCAGAGAACTGCACTACTGTTGCAAGATAATGTCACGCCACTCACTGCTAAATGCACCATTGATGCGATTGCAGAATTTGGCTGGACATTATTACCACATCCCCCTTACAGTCCTGATCTTGCACCTTCTGAGTTCCATCTGTTTGGACCACTGAAAGAAGATCTTCGCAGACATCACTTTGAGGACACCGAGACCATTAAACGCACCGTACACCAGTGGTTTAGGAAAAAAGACACACATTTTTACGAGGCATTACTTTTTGACCGTCCCTCGTATCTTCGTTCGATATGGTTCATAGCATCTTCCTTATTTATGGCTGTTTGGTGTATGAAGAGTCTTCTTCCTCTTTTAGCCTGTGCCCACGTGTTTAGCCAAACTTCTTTACAGTTGTTTTTGACTATCTGTTTAATTGTTAACATATTGAATGGTTGGTCAATCTGTGGCATTTTTGCTCCCTTCTTTGCCAGTCTATCAGCAACTTCATTCAATGTGATGTTTATGTGGCCAGGTATCCATTGCATGTATATTTCTGTTCTATACAAGTTCATAATTTTGTGGCATGTTTCTTGGACTTTCTGGATAGTATTGATTGAGTTGGTTTTTCAGTTTCCTATTGCCAAGAGGGCAACCTGCGAGTCTGAGAAAACTACAACATCATTTGGTTCCATTTCGTCTAATTCAAAGAGTTCAAAAATTCTAGTTAGGATGTTCTGGATGGTGACTACTTCGGCTTCGTAGTTTGTGCACCAGGCACCACAGGGACCTGCAATTTTGATGGGATCTTCTGTACTGGGTGGGATGATTATGGTCCCATATCCAGCGTTTATGACTGCTTTGAAAGCTGATCCGTCTGTGTAAGCATGGATAATGCCTTCATCATACTGACAGATGGTTTCCATGGCAAGTGTTTTCAGCAGTGTAGGTATGAGGCTTTTATTTGCGGGTTGCAGAAGGTTTGTACGTATTATTGGTCTTTTTAGTTCTACGTGAGGTGGTAGGTCAGGTATAGCTTGAGTAGGCAGTCTAGTCTCTGGTATGTAGTGCTCCCCTGAAAGCTCTTGGTACCTTCTAGTGAAAGAGGTCTTTTTAATTTGGTACTTGGAGTTGTGGTCACTTATAATATTTTTGCAGCGGTCTGTAGCAAAGTTAGATTTGCTAGGGAGGTTATGATGGTATCCTAAAAGAATGAAAATCCGTGTCTGTATTAACCGTGTGAGGTCAAGCACATGTAGGCCCCTGACTCTATAAATGATGATGATGAATTATGTGCAGGGAACCTAACGCTACCTCCCTAGATCTCACACGGTCACTATTTTGGCTCTAGTGTCTGGTGTACCTAGTGTCTAGGGGAGAAATGAAATGATGGTACACACCACAAAAACACTTTAATTTTCTATGAGGACGTGAATAAAACCAGTAGTTAAGTTTTTCTTTAAAATGACTGTTTTTTTGTTTTTACAATTTAATCTGCCTGTCTAGCCATATCTTTTGGACAGGTCTTTGAAAATGAGGACAAGATAGTTTACAGAAAAGATCGACTAAAATATCTGGACTCTTTGTCCACTAACTATAACGTCAATATATATATATATATATATATATATATATATATATATATATATATATATATAATATATATATATATATATATATATATATATATATATATATATATATATCTTTCCTGTTGGAATGTTCACAGCTTACACTTTATTCATCTAAGAGGGAGAGTCACTGTGTATGAGGGGCTGTAATATCATCACACCCCATAAACTTCCTGAGTATGATTTGAAATACCAGTGTTTATTAAACGAAAATGTCAGATATACCCAGATGCTTATCACATCACCTGGGATTCCTTGTAGAATGATAATACAGTGTGTAGTTGCAGAAAATCTCTATCTTTCAAACGTGCCCAAGCTCCTCCCGTTATCTTTTGACAGCATAAACGAATGGTCGGAGACTTGATAGCGTTATTCTGACTCAGCAGGTTTCCTGTTACCAGCTGGCAACAGGAAATAAAACCTCACACATTTTCAAGAAATATAAACAAATGACGCTGACTTGCAAAGAAGTGGCCTCAGTTTCTTCTGCACTGTCCAGACTGTGAATACTTATTTATTTAATTTTACAATTAACACAGCTGATCTCAGCGTATTTGAATGAAAAGTTTTGTTCAACTGGCAATGAATAGTGAAAGCCTTTTGCTAATATTTATTAGCACTGGCCAATCGAAAGCTTGCGACTACCAGAATTCAAATGTAGTTTTTGAAAAACAAAATTAATTCCAAACAAAATCTGCGTCTGGTAGTTGATTGGCCAGTCTGCTTTAGTTATGCCAATTCAAAAAGATGTTTCGTTTTTGGTAACAATTCACCTACCGCTCCCCTTTCCCTTCTATACTCTTGTTCCTCAAGCGAATTTGAATGTACCTCAATGCCTCTTTTCTAAGCTGGCGTCCCCACTAACGGTATGAAAAAAAAACAAGCAGGAACAACAGTCTGTCTGGACGCGCATTCGTAGACATTTAGTATTTTCTCAATGACTTGGCTAATACTGGGACTATCATATTATTTAAAACACATTCTTGCTCAGCGGACTCTAAGCTATACTACCATATGATTTTTATGGTCAGTTTCATATTGGTTTGGATTTTCAATTTTGTCACTGTCATCGTCAAATAAACATTTTACACAAGACGGCCATCTTCCCCTCTCTTTCATCTCACCAGCATGTATTTTCAAATAACTAAC
The DNA here is from genome assembly GCA_024509875.1 of Oreohelix idahoensis. Classification (NCBI taxonomy): domain Eukaryota; kingdom Metazoa; phylum Mollusca; class Gastropoda; order Stylommatophora; family Oreohelicidae; genus Oreohelix; species Oreohelix idahoensis. Next base: position 168,169 of record JAMPIV010021057.1, read on the forward strand.
TTGTTTTAGTGACGTCCGTAATACTACCGCGAGGAGGAAATAAAATTGTCTGCGTGTTTGCCTCTGTTGGCTTTGCCACAAAGTGTATATATGCATGGCAGAATGTGTCAAGCGAAGCGGGGTTTTGCGTGGCGGGTTAAGAATTGGCGTTAATAATTTGTATTGTCTCGTGTTACACTACCAAATTTGTAAGGATTACTACTTATTACCAGCGTTAAAGTCAAATTACCACGTTAATTCAGACAGTAGTTTGGCGGCATACTTCCGCAAAATCGTTAATTATAAGGCTAGGCTGCATTGTGTATGCAGCAAATCTGGCAAAATGTTAAATATTAGTAGTACGTTTTCGAAACCGAAACTAAAACGCGTGTTAGATTTTTACCGTGGGATCGTTCTATAGGCTTTAGCACTGCACAAAAGGCAGCGTTGCTGGCGTGTGAGACCATCACCGTCAGACACAATCGGCCGGGTTTATTGATTATTATTTTATGACCAAAATCTACTGAAATGAGCGATTATTCTCGCAGATTTTACTACACGGTCATCCTTGTCAGCTCGCAAGAACCTTTCTGCCGTGATGATATCTGATTTCTCTCTCCTTAGCTCTAGGGGTTCCACATTGGCGGAAATCTCGCATGCGCTGGTCGGAGTAGTTCGCAAGCCTCCACAGATGAATCTGAGTGCCTGGTTTTGAATGAGATCTAGTTTCAGTCTGTGTTGGGCTAGCAGTAGCTTGCAGGAGTAGAGAGTAATCCATAACTGAGCGCACGTATCCCAAGTACAGTTGGCTCCCCAATCAGTGCTTGTCAATCGCTTTATGAGGTTTAGCCTTCTACAGGCCTTTGCAGTTAGGGACTCAAAATGTGTTTTGTATGTGAGTCTGGTATCTAGCTGTATCCCTAGATAAGTCGGATTGATCTCTTTAGCTAGCTTTGTATCATCAAGTTTTAAATCCAGTTCTTTTCTTACTGTTTTGTTGCTGAGTGTGAATACAGTGTAGACTGTCTTACTCGTGTTGATCACCATTTTTCAGAAGCTGCAGTAGGTTGTTAGAGCAGCCAGTGCACGGTTTAATTTCTTTGGCAGTTGCAAATGGGACTTCCCTTCTGCCCAAAAAACTAGGTGGAACTAAATGGTATCAAGTTATTACAGTGAATATGACTTCTTTTGACTGTCAAGCAATATGATTAATTGAATTATCTTCACCACAATTCAGAGAATAGAACCAATTAAAGCTGTCGATATCTTATCTTCAGAAGTGACTTTATGCGTATTCTCTGGTTAGTTGAATTGACGCTTCATTGTTCGAAATTCAAGTGAGAGGACTTAGAGAAGTTACTTGTTCAAGTTCTTGATTGTTATTCAGAATAACAAACACTGTAAACGATAAGATAAATTTACAGACCTTACCACCCACAAAAACGTACTACCACTACGATCAAGAACTAAATGGCCAATTAGACGAACCAGCTGTGACAGAAGTACAATTTGTTACAAACGATATTAGCGATGTCATCGAGTCGACTCCAGATGATGTACCCATTCCAATAAGAGTAGACAATTCGAATGACGAATACAATGGAAATGGACAAACGGAAGCAGGAATAAGAAGAAAAAAAAGACGAGGTAAACGAAGGAGATAATGAAGAAGACGAAGAAGAAGCCGACAAAGACAATATAAAAGAAAACGACAATGCAGAAAATGCGGATCAATATACATATTTGAAATGTATTCAATCACAATCACAGACAGATGATTATGAATATAGAAATATTATCCCTTCATCATTGGTATACATGACTCCCAGACGAGACTATTCAAACGTTTCTAAAATGAATAACACGTCACATGATGAGGATATTGTAATGACGGATAATTTAAACATACATTTTTCCCATGTTGCACATTTCTAAGACGTGGAAACACTTAAAGAAGGTACAAACACGATGAAACAAAAATGTATTACTGTCACAGGAGCAGTGACATAAGGGTCAAAATGACGTAAATTGAAGAATAATGGACCGACTGTGTAAGGAAAGGAGTACTCTCGAAGCGAGTTGCGAGAAAAGAACGAAATTGAGACCCCCACGTCATAGGGAACAACGATGACGCAAACAAACATTATCAAGGGGAATTCCATCAAGATGCCACAAAAAAAATAGAAGAACTCAGCTACAGTCTGAAAATGAAACATCTGATCCAGAGAATGACAACCATTCGATGGAAGAGGGTAGCTTCTAATAAGAAGAAAGTTTCCGTAAAAGAAGTGAGTACCCCAGAGTTTTAATCCATACAGCAAGTCTACACAAACTTAAAATGAACGACATCGAATTGATAGGAGCCGTCAAGTTGGAACCACGGGTTCACGTTCAACTAAAGAAGAATAGTTCAGAGAATAACGTGTGAATCTTCAAGAAGGGTTGACTTAGTAGACCCTTAACATTCATTCTTTGTGGGAAGAAAGGACGCGGTTAAAGGATTCTGTTGAGAAAAGGGATCATGAGAATAAGGACAAAATTAGGTTTGGAGATTTGTAAAACGGTTGAGCTTGAAGGTTAAGGTCAAGCGGTCATAATTTAAGTTGACTTTCCTAGAGTAACGATAATGTAGGAAGATAGAAACTATAAAGAAATCGAAATGAGATGACAGTAAGCAATGTGTCTAAGGTATTAAGAAGTCCATTAAATTATTATAGAGTTGATCGGAGTAAGACTTGTGTTTGTATTCGTTGAAAGAGGCCTTGAGTTCCAGTGACATTTGTTGTGCTACAGTGTTAAGTTGGTTAAATCAGTTACCCGATGAAGGATGGTCAGAACTGGTGAATATTTCCCAAACAAAGAATTATCAAGAGAAATTGATTCAGTGGACAAGGTGATAAAATTACGCATACGGGTATAAGAAAAGACTTAGGAAAAATAACAAATCAGAAGTGAAGCCAAAACATTGACGAAGTAAACTCGTCCATAAAGAATATGACTCACACCCCCCCCCCCCCCCCCCCCCCCCCCCCCCGCCCCCCCCCCCCCCCCCCCGCCACCCCCCCCACCCCCCCCCCCCCCCTCCAGTCCAGCGAATTGCTCACCACTATACGATCCCAAACTAACACAACGGCCTACTAAAGTTACTGCGAAGTACCATGAGAAATAATATCGAGAGCAAAAGAGTAACACCGCGCTGTGACATTACATTCAAAACCGCAGATAATGAGCACATTCGTCAGCTGATACGACGACACCGGACACTCAAAATGACGGATCAACGTATTCTAGTATAAAATGGTCACCAGCCTCATCCGAAACGGAAGCACCTTCAACGTATAATACTCAAAACGATAACGTTTACAAAGACTATTCATTTAATAACTTATTATACAACGACGTAGATTCTTCCCAACAGTCGTTAGCTTCATTTTCGAAATGTATAACTGTACGTAACGATAACGTTGAGATTACATCTGCGTATCACGCCAAACGTAAAAAAAAAAATAAAAAAAACAAACACAAAGGAACTCAAACCGCTTACGACAGAAAATGCATGCAACAACGTGAATTACGAGATGATTGAACATTTGATGCATTTGCTTAGAAATGACAACATAATAAAGCAGGTAATACCGCAAACGAAAACAATATATACTAGCCGCCATTAAAAACGCATCGAAATCGTGACATGTTTTCACTGTTGAAATGTTTATGCAAGTGAGCGATTTTCAAACCCCGAAAGTGTGCAAGTGATGAAGTTCATGTATTCCCACTTTACTGTCGATGTGATTGATGTTTACTTCAAATTTTGCGTGCTTACGTGCAAAACAAGGTTTTTGATAAATTCTGGCTTTATTAAAAGTCGAATCACATTGAAATTTGGCACATGCATTAGTCAAGTTTCAGCGAGTAAAAAAGCCATTATCTGTTTTCATCGAAAGAAAGTCTGTTAATGTTTTTATCATGCCTCGACTGTCGTCACAAGAGCGATGGCAAGCTGTTGGTATGCTCAGCAGTGGAATGTGACCAGAGAAGTTGCCAGACATTTCAATTGTGACCAGTCCACTATAGTGAGGCTGAACCAGCGATTTCGGGCGACAGGTACCACCAATGACCGTCCCAGGTTTGGTCAACCTCGTGTAACAACACTAGCTCAGGATCGCCAAATTCTATTGTTACATCTGCGCAATCGCTTCCAAACAGCAGCTCAGACAGCAGCTCATATACCTGGCGCTTGGAGACTTGTCAGCGCAAACACCGTACTCCCCTTCATGTTTTCAGAATTAACGTTACCGCTGACGTCTACGTTAATCAAGTACTGCGACCTGTCGTAGTGCCTTTCTTCCAGAATCACCCAGATTTGGGAATCTTTCAGCATGATAATGCTAGGCCTCACACAGCTAACGTTACCAAGAATTTCTTAGCCCAGCAACATTTTCTTGTACTGGATTGGCCTGCAAACTCTCCTGACATGAATCCGATTGAACACGCATGGGATGAACTGAACAGAAGGGTCCGCCAGTATGACATCAACAATGTGAATGATCTCGAGCGAGCACTCATTGCAGAATGGAACGCCATACCCCAAACATTTTTCGAGACACTCAGCAATAGCATGAGACGCCGATGCCAAGCCTGTATTGATGCTGTAGGGGGTCACACACGGTACTAATGATGGCTGTGACTGAATGACAGTGAGTGCGACTTTTGTTTTTACACCTAGGGTTGACAACTGTGTGAACGGTGGTTTAGGTTTTGGTAGGGAAGGTGAGTGGACAAAAATGGTTTGGGAAAAATGAATGAAATTGTTAAAAAGACTGTTCGCCTTTGTTGAAGGGGGGTAATATGAGTGCAGAAGTGTTTTGCGCAAAGGGAGATAAATCTATGAATCCTTTTTGGAAGATGACGTTGTTGTTTAAAGTTAAGCGTATTGAGTGAGTTCCAAATTATGGTAGAACCAATTTGCATATTAAGATTTTGTAATAAGGTTTAAAGAGGAGAATATGGATTTGTGTATATTCAGCACAGGGATGTAACATAGAATTAAGTCCCTTGCAGGTTTTAGTGAGTTGGGCAAGAAAAGTACGCACGTGAAAATTGTGATGAGTGAACACATTTTAGGGGTGAACGAATAATGTTAGAACGGGGATTAGGCAGTTTTGATTTTGAACGCGCTCAGAGGAAGTCTTGTTTTTGAAAGGCGCTCCTGTTGTGTGCTTTCTGAGGGAGGCAGTTGAGATTGAGACACGCTAGGCGTAAGCAGAAACTTTTCTTACTACGCTAATTTGTGTGTTTTCCTGAACTTTTTGTGGTTTTTTTCCTCGATTGTTTGTGTTTAGCTTAGCTTTAGCTTAGCTAAACTGTGATTTTGTATTTTTCAATTTGGTTATTTACCAAGAAGAAAAGAAATAAAATGTCTGCACCTATTGTGCCAACCTTCCTGTTAAACATGTAAGAAGATTTAGAGGGTGGAGTACTCCACAAACAAGGAACACTTGTTATCACCGTTACGGGGCCCCAGGCAAACAGGGCCTCTTATTCGCTAATTGCGAGTATCTTAGCCGGACAGGCCGGAGTGGGAACAAGTGGCGTGGCCACCTTATACCGATTTGCAGGGCCCTTCAAGTGGTACGCCACTTTAATCACTGCGGCCCAAATGAAGAATTATGCGGGCCTGCATGGCAAGAAACTAGAGTGGACCAACCCGCAGATGAGCGTTTACATTTAGCATCTTGACAAAGAGAAGTCTAAGAGGATCCTGAACTGGATGCCCCTGACAGAGAAGGCAGAGGCAGCCCAAAGGATCACGGCAGCAGTGACAGGAGATAAGGAGGCGGAGGTGTCAAGGATCAGAACGGCCCACGATAAGTGGAATTTCTTCTACAAACCAACGACACATAAAGTACCACACTTCATCAACTTGAAAATAGAAGGCCCTGAAGAGAGATTCCAGCGAGTGTGGGTATCCCTGCCGGGACGCAAAATAGAATGTGTAATTTGCGGGTTGGACACCCATTGGGTTAACCAATGCCCAAAGAAGCGGGCGGCCCTCCAATCCAAGCCCTCAGTAGAAGAAGAGGCTGTAAAAAATGCCACACCGGCAGAGCAGAATCACCGGGAAGAACGCCCTGCCCCAGAGAGCCCCCGGGCCGAAGTAGATACAGACGGCTTCACAAAAGTGGTAAACGACAAGAAGAGGAAGATGCCATTCCCCCAGGCAATGGGGCCGGGCAAAACTAAAGAAGGCAGACGCCAACAACCGGAGATGTCCCCGACCAAGCGGTCTCCGTGCAAGCTAGTTTTACTGCCATCGCATAGGGCGCCCACACCAGAGCCCTCCCAGAGGTGGGTATCGTCGACACCTGTCGTCGACGAACGCGAAATGTCTAGGCCAAATAGGCCTGTAGGAGGAACGCCAGCACAATCCGGAGTTCCAGAGGCGCCAACGCCAGTTAATACCCAAGTTTATTCCAGCTGGGCGACAATGGCAGAGGAAGACGACATGGAAGCCATGTTGTCCCAAACCAGTCTTTTTATAGACGGCCAAGATTTCGAGACAGTGAGTGAATGAGCTTACTGCTACAAGTTCCTCTTAGCGAGCAGAAAGTGTCCAACTTCAGGCAAGTGAGATGTGTGTTACAGAGATCTGATCACGAACGGTGCATGTGTGGGCACGCCCAAGATGCATCCCGTGGTTATCCCCTCCTGTGAGCCTGCCGAAAAGATGGACACCAATCTACCAGTGCGTGGGAAGATGCACTCCTTCCAGTCAGCCCAACAGAGACTCGCCAATATTATTGTAAATTTAAAAGTAAAATGTGAAAATAACCATAGCTTAGGATGTTTAGCTTATTTTTTAAGACTTGGTGTTTTTAATGTAAATAAGTTTGTGTTATTTGAGCATAATGTACACACCATACACACCAACACACTTTAATGTATACAAACACACCTAAGCAGTCACTTCTCCTCCCTATCGGGGTGGGAGTCCCTGGCAGCGCCGCTTCGCCCGTGCTTGGTCATAATCATCAGTGCAGAACCACAGATGGTAAGCCCCCAGTCACCATTTTGTCGAGCAGTGTATTTAAGACAAGCGGCCAGCCCACAGGCACCCTTTTGTCAAGCAGTTTAGACACGACTTTGTCGAGTAGTTTAGTCATGACAGGCGATCAGCTCTCAGTCACCGCTCTGTCGAGTAGACTACATGTAACAAGTGACCAACCTACCACTTTGCCAGGTACATCAATTGTAACAAGTGACAAATTTCCAGCTACCACTTTGTTTAGTTCATTTATGACAAGCGGCCAGCCCCCAGTCACCACTTTGTCGAGTAGTTTAGATATGGCAAGTGACCACCCTGCCACTTTGCCAGGTAGACAGTTTATTACGAGTGGCCAACCCCCAGCTACCACTTTGTCAAGAGCCTAGTTTTAATATCCCTCAAGATCAATGGTTTGAGGAATAAACTAGAGCATGTTATCAAACTGATTATAAAGATAAACCGAACTTCATATTTTTGCAACAGACCGGTATTACCTCTGATTTTCATGCAAATCAGTTGGTAACTAAATTAGGACTTAAACATGGCTGGTTTGCCCTAGGCACCAGTCATGCCAGAATTGCTATTTTTCAGATTAGTGAAGATTGGGAAGCAGTACACAGTAGAACAGACAGTTGTGGCAGAACTGTCATAATACAAATACAAAACAAACACAACAAACAAGACACACACACTCATTAACATATACGCACCTGCAATATACACTGACCAACCTAAGTTTTATGACGGACTGTACGACACTATAGATAGGTATTACAAATGAACCAAAATAGTGTTAGGAGGAGATTTTAATTGCGTTTTGACCAATTTAGACAAGAGTTCCTTTGGCCCCGAATTACAGAGAAAGAAAATTGAAGTATCCTTACAAATACGACGCTTACAATCTATGCTTGACAAACATGACCTAGTAGACTCTGACCCCACCACCCTTTTATAGGATATGCCTACAAAATTTAAAAGGAAATGAACAGTTAGTAAAACAAGACACCAAACTCATATACAAACTTTTAGTAGGGGCACAGGAATCTTATTTAGGTACACGGATAAAACGAGGGTACAACCTTTTCATAACAGACCACACGCAGAGCTTCACAAACATTCACGCAATAGACGTTAAGCCACAAACCAAAGAAGTTGCATACAGATTACTGTACAGTTTAACACCTATTGTAAGCAAACAATCAGCAATAAAAACAGGCAGAACGCCACTAAAATGTAAACTGTGCAGTAACTACACAATAGAAACAGAGGACCTCTTGTTTTACACATGTAAGACATTGGTCCCTATTTTAAACAAATTAAGAACATTAATAACTTCCAAGACACAGCAAGCACTCAGCATGTACCAAGCGGTCATGCTGAACACAATACCTGCATTACCTGTGATACCGAGACAGACAGAACTCAAACTCCTAACTTTATTAGCAGAATTCAGATACTTAGTGTGGACATGTAGGAATAGGGCAGTACATGACGGGAGACATTACGACAGTAGAATATTTTCACAAATATACGAACACATAACACAAGACATAACAAGACAACTTTAAAAAACACAAACTTCTTGTTGTGCTATTATACATCCAGCCTCTTCTGACCCTTTGATTGTTATGCAAAGCAACATAGCTTTGATTGTAAATACTTCTTTGTGTCCAAATCATGCAATGTAAATATCATTTAAACTTTCCGATGTATCATTTAGTACTTTCGTCGTCCAAATCAACCCTTGTTCATTATCATGGTTAACATTAATTATATTTGTAGATTATCTTATACTTTTTTATGCCACACATTTTTTTTTTTTTTTTGAAATTTGGAAGTTTCGATATGATTTGATGTGTAATATTTTTGCATTTTTGATGATATTGGTTTGTTGTAATACTATGTTGTTGTTTGAAATTTTGGGAATTTTTTATATGTAGCGTAGTGCTATGATATTGTTTGCAATTTCGGAATTTTAGATTATGATTTTGTCGAGAAATATTTCTGCATCTTTGTTGATATTTATTTGTTGTAATGCTATTTTGGGGGGAGGGGGAGGGGGGTGGGAAGAGGGGGGTGGGAAGAGGGGAGGTGGGAATCTTATCTTATCTTATAATTTATATTCTATATCATGTAATAATCTTAAAATCCAATTCGTGTAAATAACATTAATGGTGTTGGAAATCACGACCTAATAAAGGTTTAAAAAAAAAAAAAAAAAAAGGTTCTGACTGCGCCAATTTGTGTGTTTTCCTGGACTTTTTGTGTGGTTTTTAGCTGAGGCTGGCCTGTGACTGTTTGTGTGTGTGTGTGTGTGTGTGTGTACCATATTTGGTTTAAAGCCAAGAAGGTAAATAAATAGCAATGTCTGCACCAGTAGTGCCAACATTTGTCCTTAATATGGAAGAAGATTTGGAGGGAGGAGAGCTGCACAAGTCAGGAACTCTAGTAATTTCAATTGCTGGGCCACAGGCTAATAGAGCCTCTTATTCCCTTATCGCCAGCATTCTGGCCGGACCAGCTGGGGTTGGTGTAAGTGGAGTCGAGTCGCCACTTTATATAGATTTGCGGGGCCGTTTAAATGGTTCGCGACGCTGACGACAGCAGCGCATATGAAACACTACGCTGGTCTGCATGGCCGAAAATTTGAATGGAGCAACCCACAAATGACTGTATATATTGAACACTTAGATAAAGAAAAATCTAAAGGAGTATTGCATTGGAAAGGCAGAGGCCGCCAGGCGCATAGCAGCGGCAGTGACAGGAGACAAGGAGGCGGAGGTCTCAAGAATAAAAACGGCCCACGATAAGTGGAATATTATGTACAAGCCCTCGGACCACCAGATACCACACTTTGTGAACCTGAAAATGGAGGGACCTACAGAAAGGTTTCAACGGGTGTGGGTGTCCCTACCGGGGAGGAAAATCGCATGTGCGATCTGTGGGCAAGATACCCATTGGGTTAGTCAATGTCCCAGGAAGCGGACACCCCCCCCCCCCCCCCGCAGGCCAAGCAAGTGAGTAAGGAGGAAGTGGCTGCCGATACCACACCGGCCGAGCAGAGTATGTTAAGCCAGCCAATCGAGTCCCCCGCCCCAGAGAGCCCACGGAACAAGAAGGTGGATGAAGAGGGTTACGAAACAGTGAGCTATAACAAGGACAAACGCACCCCGAAGAGGAAGCATCTAGTGTAGTGACTACATGTCCGCACGAGTGCGCACCTATTGTACACAGTCGCGAGTAACTAATTCAAACAAAAAACAATATTTTTGAACGGATCTTGTAAATTTCCTGTAAAACTGCTAAAAATTAACCCAGACAACAGTAAGTGTTTTTTATATAACGTAAAGAAGAAAATTCGAACATGACAGGAGTTTTGTAAAGGCAAAAAATATATTAATAACTGCATGGAAAATCTAAGACTGCATGCAAAAATTCATGTCCATTCAACAAACAGTTTTGGAGAAAATTGACGCTTTCTGTGGGCACGAATTTCCGAACGGACTATAGGACAAAACTAAACACTATAACGCAAGAAATTCCTAGTAGACAATATTAGCAATAGTGCGGAATGTACAACGCAGTAGACAAATACATGAAATAATAGACATGAACGGACAACAGCAAATAGATAACACCAGCATTATTCACGCTTTCTTCGAATATTACAAGCAACTATATACTAAAGAAGAAACCGACGCAAACACACAAGATAAATTTCTACAATACACAAAGTTTTTAAGTGAAGAGGAAAAAGAGAAGCTAGATCAACCTTTAACTTTTGACAATTTACAAGAGGCCCTTAGTACCTTTCAAAAAGATGAAGCACCCGGGCTAGATGGGCTTACTGCAGAATTTTACAGGGCTTTTTTCCCCTTTTTAGGGCCCATTCTAATTAAAATGTTTGAAGAAGCATTCCAAAAAGGGGAACTCCCGGATAGTTTAAATCAGTCTTATATTACCTTAATACCCAAGGACAGTAAAGACAAAAAGTCAATTAAGAATTTTAGACCCATCTCCCTTTTAAATACCGATTACAAAATTCTAGCCAAAGCACTCACTCTGAAGCTTAAGCCACACATGCATAACATGATACACGAAGACCAACAGTGTAGTGTACAAGGTAGGAACATTTGTAGACACACACACTTCATAAGAGATTTGATCACATACACGCATGATAGGCAGTGCCAGAGCGCCATATTATCTTTAGACCAAGAAAAGGCATTTGATAGAGTATCACATGCCTTTCTACATAAAAGTCTTAAAGCAAATAACATAGGAGAATATTTTAGAACATGGATTAAAATCCTATACGCAAGACCTGAAAGTAAAATATTGGTTAAACCACAGCTTAACCAAATCCTTCAAATTATCGAGATCTGTCGGGCAGGGATGTCCATTATCACCCCTGCTATACGTATTAACATTAGAACCAGTTCTGAAAAGAATAAGGCAAGACATAAACATCACGGGAACCTTTGTTCCCGGAAAAGGGGAGAGGAAGTTGTTAGCGTATGCTGATGATACAATATTCCTTCCAGCAAAATTGGTTTCTATAAAAAACATATTAGAAGTTTTTATAGAGTTTGGATACGCTAACGAATCCAAACTAAATGTTCAAAAATCTAGTATAATGGGATTAGGCAGATGGGCAAATAAAACAGATTTCCCCTTTCAGTTAACGCAAGTTAACAGAGTTAAAATTTATGGAATAAATTATTCCTGTAGTCCGCAAGACCCCAACACGGAAACATGGGCAAAATTATTAGAGAAAGTTCAAAACATGTTGGTAAAATATAAATATAAAACAACCACCATTTTCGGAAGAAGCATCATAGTGAACTGTTTCATTATGCCTAAAATAATAAACACAGCAAATATCCAAATCATGCCAAAATCGATTGTAGTTAAAATAAATAAGCTGATTAGGGGTTTCATTTTTACGAACACTTGGGCAAATATAAAAAATGCAACTCTAATACAACCTAAAAACAGGGGGGGGGGGGGGAATAGCCTTACAAGACATTAACACTAAGATTAAAGCTTTAAGAATCAAGTATATAGGGGTAAGGCATTTGATAGAGTATCACATGCCTTTCTACAGATAAAGATAAAGATAAAGTGACAAATGTCGAGGTGTTGTCACGTGCTGGCCTTCAAAGTATGTATACGCTGCTTAGACAGCGCAGACTTTGCTGGCTTGGCCATGTTCGCCACATGGAAGATGGTCGCATCCCAAAAGATATCTTCTACGGACAATTAGCAGATGGCAAGAGAACAGTTGGGCGACCACAGCTGAGGTTCAAAGATGTGTGCAAGAGAGATATGAGGGCACTGGACATGGATCCAGCAACATGGGAGGATGAAGCTGCCGATCGCACTAAGTGGCGATGCTATTTGCGGCACCACCTCAGATTGGGCGAAGAGAGGCTCACACAAGAAGCAGAGGTGAGGAGAAAACGTCGAAAGGAGCACCAGGAAAATAAGCAGCTGAGGGCTGCCACCTCAGGGGCGCATTCCCATAGTCAGTTATGACTGAAGGGGCTATTATTATTTTAGGCTAACTGTGACTTTCTGTTTTTTCCAATTTGGTTTATAACCAAGAGGACTTGATAAATAATGTCTGCTCCAAGTGCGCCAGTATTTAATATTAATATGGAGGAGGATCTGGAAGGAGGGGAAATCCATAGAAAAGGTATGCTAGTTATTTCTATTACTGGGCCATAAGCCAACCGTGCATCTTACTCTTTGATTGCAAGTATCTTAGCTGGAACAGCCGGCGTTGGATTGAGTGGCATCGCCACTTTGTACTGATTTGCGGGACCATTTAAATGGTACGCCACTCTAACAACTGCAGCCCTTATGAAACACTATCAGGGCTTACATGGAAAGAAGTTTGAATGGACCAATCCCCAGATGTCCATCTATATTGAGCATCAGGACAAAGAAAAGTCCAAGGGGATCCTTAACTGGTTGCCCCCTACCATGAAGCCCGAGGCAGTGCAAAGAATTGCGGCGACGGTGTCGGGCGATAAAGAAGCAGAAGTGTTCAGGATTAGAACGGCCCACGACAAGTGGAACTTTCTGTATAAGCTTTCCGAGAACCAGGTACCCCACTTCATTAATTTAAAAATGGAAGGGCCAGTCGACAAATTCCAACGAGTGTGGGTATCCCTACCGGGGAGAAAAATCGAATGCGCCATTTGTAGGATGGACACTCACTGGGTAAGCCAATGCCCCAAGAAGCGGGCAGCCCCCCCCCCCCAGGTCAAGCAAACGAGGGAGGAAGAGGCAGTTGTGAATAGAACACCGGCGGAAAAGAGCAAGGCAAGCGAGCCCCCTACCCCAGAGCGCCCACGGGCCACAGTTGATGAGGATGGCTTCCAAAAAGTGGTAAATGATAAGAAAAGATGCCATTCCTCCAGACAATGGGTCGGGCAAATCCAAAGAAGGCAGGCGCCACCAACTGGAGAAGATGTCCCCCACCAAGCGGTCTCCGTGCAAACAAGATTTACCGCCATCGCATAGGGTGCCCACCAGAGCCCTCCCCGAGGAGGGTATCGTCGACGAACGTGAAATGTCTCGGCCAAACAGCCCTGTAAGCGGAACGCCCGCGCAATCCGGAGCTTCGGAGGTGTCAGCGCCAGTCAAGTTCAAATTTACTCTAGCTGGGCAAGAATGGTGGAAGAAGATGACATGGAAGCCATGTTGTCCCAGACCAGTCTTTTTATAGACGGCCAGGACTTTGATCCAGTAAGCGAATGAGCCTACGTTTACAGGTCCCTCTTCCCTGCACTGGGGCCCAGTGCGAGCAGAAAGTGTCCAGCTTCAGGCAAGGGAGATGTGTGTGTTACAGAGATCTGATGGCGAACGGTGCATTTATGGGCACGCCCAAGTTGCATCCAGTGGTTATCCCTTCCTGTGAGCTTGCCGAAAAGATGGACACCAATCTACCAGTGCGTGGGAAGATGCACTCCTTCCAGCTAGCCCATTAGACAAGACCCGTCAATAGTGTTGTAAATTTAAAAGTAAAATGTGAAAATAACCATAGTTTAGGATGTGTTTCTTATATTTTAAGAGTTGGTGTTTTTAATGTAAATAAGTTTTGTGTTATTTTAGCATAATGTACACACTATACACACCAACACACTTTAATGTACGCAAACACACCTAAGCAGTCAACTCTCCCCCCTACTGGGGTGGGAGTGCCTGGTTTTATGACGGCTTATACGACACCCTAACAAGACAGCATAAAGGAACGAAAATGATTTTAGGTGGAGACTTTAATTGTGTCCTTTCTGGTCTAAAAATTATGCAAGAGCTCTGGCACGAGAAAAGTCTTCACCTTTACGACAGATTCAAACTATGTTAGATGAACATGACCTCTTGGACGTTTACAGAAAAATAGAACCTCATAAACAAACTTTTACACACTACGACAAGACAAACCCATACTTTAGACGGGCATCAAGACTGGACAGAATATATGCATCTAGTACCTACAATATACAATAAACATACAAAATAGAAAGTACTCTTAAATTTACAGACCACAAGGCAGTTTATACATCTTTAAGCACGGGACACACGCACAAACAAGTAAAGAGATCCCCACATTGGAAATTTAACAACAATTTACTTAAAAACACTTACTACACAGAACAAATAACACAACTAATACAGGGATACGCACAAGTCATTCCCAAAAATAACATTGCACAATATTGTGATATGTTTAGAAATACAATAAGAGATAGGACACAGATTTTGGCCACTTATACATAGGAAGTTTAAAAAAGAAGAGTGGATTTTAGAAGAAGCAATTAGTTTAACCAAAAGATTAGATAACACAAACGCTCACATTCATACTTTAGAAGAACAGTTAGATCATTATAGGCAGTATACCTACCAGGGAGCACTACTTAGGACAAAACTAAACACTATAACGCAAGAAATCCCTAGTAGACAATATTTAGCAATAGAGCAGAACGTACAACGCAGTAGACAAATACATGAAATAATAGACATGAACGGACAACAGCAAACAGACAACACCAGAATTAGTCATGCTTTCTTCGAATACTACAAGCAAACTATATACTAAAGAAGAAACTGACGCAAACACACAAGATAAATTTCTACAATACATAAAGTGTTTAAGTGAAGAGGAAAGTGAGAAGCTAGATCAACCTTTAACTTTGGACAATTTACAAGAGGCCCTTAGTACCTTTCAAAAAGATGAAGCACCCGGGCCAAATAGGCTTACTGCAGAATTTTACAGGGCTTTCTTCCCCTTTTTAGGGCCCATTCTAATTAAAATGTTTGAAGCATTCCAAAAAGGGGAACTCCCGGATAGTTTAAATCAGTCTTATATTACCTTAATACCCAAGGACAGTAAAAACAAAAAGTCAATTAAGAATTTTAGACCCATCTCCCTTTTAAATACCGATTACAAAATTCTAGCCAAAGCACTCACTCTGAAGCTTAAGCCACACATGCATAACATGATACACGAGGACCAGCAGTGTAGTGTACAAGGTAGGAACATTTGTAGACACACACACTTCATAAGAGATTTGATCACATACATGCATGACAGGCAGTGCCAGAGTGCCATATTATCTTTAGAACAGGAAAAGGCATTTGATAGAGTTTCACATGCCTTTCTACATAAAAGTCTTAAAGCAAATAACATAGGGGAATATTTTAGAACATGGATTAAAATCCTATACGCAAGACCCGAAAGTAAAATATTGGTTAACCACAGCTTAACCAAATCCTTCAAATTATCGAGATCTGTCAGGCAGGGATGTCCATTATCACCCCTGTTATATGTAATAACATTAGAACCAGTTTTGGAAAGAATAATACAAGATACAAACATCACGGGAAACTTCGTTCCCGGCAAAGGGAAGAGGAAGTTGTTGGCTTACGCCGATGATACGGTATTCTTTCCAACAACAAAGGATTCTATAAAAAATATACGAGTATTAGAGGTTTTCGCAGAGTTTGGATACGCTAGCGAATCCAAACTAAATATTCAAAAATCTAGTATAATGGGAATAAGTAGATGGGGAAATAGATCGGATTTCCCATTTCAATTAACGCAAGTGAATAAATTCAAAATTTACGGGATAAACTACTCCTTCAATCCGCAAGACCCAAACAAAGAAACATGGACAAAATTGTTAGGGAAAATTCAAAATATGCTAGAAATTTACAAATACAAAACGGCCACCATTTTCGGAAGAAGTATTATAGTTAATTGTTTTATTATGCCAAAAATAATTTATATAGCAAATATACAGATTGTACCTAAAAAGATTGTAACAGAAATAAATAAACTAATTAGAGCCTTCATTTTTAGGAACACTTGGTACAGTATAAAACACGCAACTCTAATACAACCTAAAAACAAAGGGGGGAATAGCCTTACAAGATATTAACACCAAAATCAAGGCTTTAAGGATTAAATACATAGGAGAAGTTACAAAAAGCCCGGGTCTATACCCACTGGCACACTATTATATTGGTTTAAGATTATCAAATCTTTGTAAACTGAACAATAATCAACCTCATGTTTTTGGTACACCGTCACCCTTTTACGCATTATGTCTACAAAATTTAGAAGGGAATAAACATTTAATAAAGCAGGACACCAAACTTATATACAAACTCCTAGTCAAAGCGCAAGAATCACCTCTGGGCACACGAATTAAAAGGAGGTACAACCTTTTCATAACTGACTACACAGAGTTTCACAAACATTCATACAGTAGACGTTAGACCACAAGCAAAAGAAGTCACTTTCAGACTACTATACAATTTAACACCGCTTGCTAACAAATCATCAACAAAGGCAGGAAGATCAGCACCAACATGTAAACTATGCAGTGACAACATTATAGAGACAGAAGACCACTTGTTTTACACATGTAAGACAGTGGTCCCTACTTTAAACAAATTAAGGTAATTAATAGCCTCCAACACACAACAAACACTTAATTTGTACACAGCTGTCATGCTTAACACATTACCACAGATGTCGAGACAGACAGAACTTAAACTACTGACTTTACTAGATGACTTTAGATATCTTGTATGGACATGTAGGAAAAGGGCTGCATACGATGGTAGACATTATGACAGTAGAATATTTTCACAAATATATGAACACACAACACAAGACATAGCAAGACAGATTTAAAACTTTGTTGTTGTTTAAATAAATACTTAAACCTTTATTGACCCTTTGGTCGTCATACAAAGCAACGTAGCTTGGTTTGTAAATACTTCATATCATATAATGTAAATATCTCTGTAACATTCTTCATTGTACCATCATTCCCTTAGTACTTCCATCCCCTCATCATGTCCATTATCCATGTAATTATGGTTAAAATTTTTTGTTGTTGTAATGCAATAATATTGTCTGGAACCTGGGAATTTTTTGATGGGTAATAATTCCACATCCTCCTCTGATATTGATTTGTTGCTTTATGAAAAATGCATACTTTTGACATCCGTTGTGGGTGTGTGTGTGGGTGAGTGTGTGTGTGTGTGCACATGTGTGTGTGGGTGTGTGTGTGTATATACATCGCCATAAATGCCCCTATTGGCACCTTTGTATATCATTTCTTGTGCTTTTTAGCCTTTATTGCCATACTATTGTAAACTTTGTGCTTGGATACAAATGTTGTTTACAATCAGAACCCAGTGGACAAATCCACAAAGGATAGAGCACGAGGACAAAAAGTGTAATCCTCAATGGATACCGGTGTCCCTGCCGGGCCGTAAAATACAATGTGCTATTTGTGGGCTCGACACCCACTGGGTCAGCCAGTGCCCAAGGAAGCGAGTGGCCCCCCAAATTAAACAAACGAGGGTAGAGGAGGCGGTCGCCAACACCACTCCAGCAGAACAGAGCCAGTCAGACAAGCCGAGCGAGCTCCCTGCCCCAGACAGCCCCGAAGCTGGTGTGACGTAATGAGTTAATAAGAGTGGCAGATGTTGATAGTGAAGAAGACTAGACACGTAAATTTAGTCTAGACAGGTATATCCCAGTCTCGGAGAAGAGCACTGGTGTAAGGATGGCACAGGTATAGCTATAGCTGTAAAGAGCACACGTCTGGATGGAATTTGTATAGATCAAGAGCTCTAGAGCGCTACCGTCACCTAACTATACTGTGACAACAATAATACAGCAAAATATAACTGTCAACAATAAGAACTTGACAAGTCATAAAATTACAATTTACTGAATTATTTATTAATGTACATCTAGTTTCTTATTTCTCCTTTGAAAATCAAAGGATTTCAATTACAATGAAAAAATACAAAATCAACAATATTTATAACTTTTTACATAAGTTCATGTCTACGTTAATCTTAATGTCTTTTGCCTGCACTGGGTTAACACAGATTACACTTTTCATCACTACACGGTCTCTTTTGGGATCTCACAGAAGGTTTTGGAATATAACACTTAGGACTTAGCTGGTAACACACGAGTGTAGTTGGAATACAGCTTCTTGGATCTTATGTTTGGCTAGCCAAGGAATGATGGAGCCAAAACACGTGAACTCCGTCACACACAGTATACGTTGAGTGGATGGTAGTTTCAGATCAGGCTGTTCCAAACTAGACCAGTAAACCTGCAAAATATGTAGCATGTGGCTAGTCCTTGTGTGGTGATTTCTCACAGGTCTGCGTGTTGTGAGGTGATGTGTTCAGTGTATGCTTATATAGGTATGGCATAAGTTCTGGTTCAATGGCAGTGTATAGGCAATGATAAGTTCTGGTTCAATGGCAGTGTATAGGCAATGACAAGTCTAAGTGATTACATTCTCAAAATTACATAATACAATTTCTGTACACAGTCATGATGCTGCAGTTTCCTTCTACAGTCAGTTTGAATTGCAGTCATCAATAAAACAATGTTATACAACATAGGCCTTCCCTTAGTTCTGCCTTTCCATTCCTGCGCGTCTCTGTTATGCATCCTGGTCCTTGCCTCATTCTCCCTTTTGAATTTCCAATGTTGTCTCACAGTTTAATTTAATTATCAAACCTGTAAAAGAAGTATTTACATACAAAAATACATATATATTCGTAATATTACATACCCCTTTTAGGATAAATCAGAAGTAGAACTGACTGAAGGCTTGGCAAAAGTTCAACTGCCCGGCATAACAAATAGGAATGAACTTGCTCAGGTGTTGATCCTTCTCTCCCTCTCTGCCTTCAGATTCGTCTCTCTTCCGAGGTTTCAATTTTTCGTGTGTAACCTGTCTGCCACGATTTCTCTCTATTTATACACAGCCAGCGAGCGAGCGAGAAAGCATCTCACGACTGCGGCTAAAATGTTCGTTCCAAACAGCTTGCGCAGCGGTTTTGTGTTTTCTTATTTTCTTCCTCCGTTCCGTTCTTTTTATCTTTTGTATGAATCATGTGTGTTTATACCTTACTTTAATTGTACCATCAACAGCTTCTTTCCCTCCAATAATTTCCTCTATTGGGTTGGTCTTAGAATTTATATAATTTTTCAAAGTGGCTTAACTTGACAAAATATGATGAAGTGGTCTGTTCTCAAACTTCTATCTTCTTTTTGCAACAACGGTGAAATTAGTTGTTTAAAAGGAAATAAATGTGGACTTCTCCGCTCCTAACGATACTATTATCAACTCTTTCCGATCATTCCTTCTTTTTATAGGAATTTTATTCGTTAGCCATCAAAACCAAATATCGCTTCGTTTTTGTAGCCAGTACACAGCGCTGGAAAATGTTAGCGAGAGGCACTCGCGTCCGCTCGGTTTAAAAATATCCCAACCAAGAATTTGTCTTGCGTATTTTTTTCTCACCACGCGACAGCTGGTAAGGCTAAAGGTGATGATTATACAACAGTTACCTACAAAAAAGATAAAAACAGGAAGTGACTCCTTTTCCAGGCAATGGGGCCTGGGAAACCAAAAGAAGTAAGACGCAGCGAGAGCAAGTCGCCGAGCAAACGCTCTCCGAGCAAGAAAGACTTGCCACTGTCACCAAAGGCGTTCGCAGAAGAGCCCTACCATGGGAGAGGGGTATCGTCGACACCTGTCGTCGACGAGCGAGGGATGTCCTAGCCCAACAGCCCTGGAAGCAGAACGCCGGTGCAGTCGGTTATGTCAGGGGCCTTCAAGCCGGACCAGACCCCAGAAGTTCCAGTGGCACTGGAAACGCAAGACAAGCTATACTCCAGTTGGGCGACCATGACGGAAGATGATGTCATGGAGTCTATGCTATCGCAGTCCAGCCTCTTCATAGACGGCCAGGACTTTGAAGCGGTAAGCGAATGAGCCTACTGTTACTAGTCCCTCTTCCCTGCACTGGGGCCCAGTGCAAGCAGACAGTGTCCAGCTTCAGGCAAGTGAGATGTGTGTGTTACAGAGATCTGATGACGAACGGTGCATGTGCCAAGCTGCATCCCGCGGTTATCCCCTCCTGTGAGCTTGTTGGAAAGATGGACACCAATCTACCAGTGCGTGGGAAGGTGTGCCTCCTCCAGCGGACCCAAGTGGAAAGCCCTGGAGAACAGATTATGTATTTCTTTAGAGTAAAATGTACCAACAACTATAGTTTAGGAGTGTTTCTGCACTGTGTTTTAGAGTTGTTTAAATGTAAATAGTTTTTGCTGTTTCGTCTTTACACACTGCACACACTTAACATGCGCACAAATATAATTAAGCAGCCAACCCTCCCCCCGTCAGGGCGGGATGGTCTGACAGCGCGGTTTCGCACACGCTTGGCCCGAATCATTAGGGCAGAACGACAGATGGCCAGCCCCCAGCCACCATTTTGTCGAGCAGTCTAATTACGGACAGCCCCTAGGCACCACTTTGTCAGGCAGTTTAGTCCCGACAAGCGGCAAGCTTCCAGCCACCTCTTGTTCGAGTAGACTATTTGTAACAAGTAACCAACCTACTATTTTGCCAAGTAGATCATCAGCTATCACTTTGTTGAGTAGTTCATTTATGACAAGCGGCCAGCCCCCAGTCACCACTTTGTCGAGTAGTTGATGCCCCTACCAAAGATATCCATATTACGGAGGGCCTGGATTGAAAATACATGTCGCTGAGTGTCGCGCCGTTATCCCGAACTGGACATTAATTGTCACAGCACAGTTGGATAAGAAAGTTGTAAATTGAGAAATGTAAGAATAGGATCTCAGAAGTGGCTCGTTAATTGTTAGATTCCTATACAAGTAAGGGGTGAAAGGAAGGCGAATATTCTCACAAAGATAATGTCTCAGAAGGGCACATGAGAATGGATTCTGTTTCCTTGCGACAAATCTCCCCTGTTATTCTTACTGAATATTATAATTGTTATTAAGCCCCCATCCTCTCATTCTGAGGAAATGACAAATATATGGATTAAAGAGACAGTACATGTAAGAAACTCACTCGACCACTTGGTAGATGATATAACTTATGTGGAGATATTTAATCCCTAAACCACATATATGACACAAAGAAAATGAAAAGGTAAACGAAAATAATAATATGGACATAAACACCGAATGACTAAAAGTCCTAGTATGTCCTACTAATCATCATTAGCACTGGTGTAACTATCAGGAGAGTTGCCTAACGTTGTTGAATGTAATGTTCACTTTGTAATACCCTGGAAGGCACTTTAAAATTAGTTCCGTGAGTATCTATGTGAAAGTTCTGTTTGGAATTTGAATAAGATCTCTGAGATATCTGGAGGAA
Organism: Oreohelix idahoensis; assembly: GCA_024509875.1. Taxonomy (NCBI): domain Eukaryota; kingdom Metazoa; phylum Mollusca; class Gastropoda; order Stylommatophora; family Oreohelicidae; genus Oreohelix; species Oreohelix idahoensis. The sequence continues at coordinate 189,943 of JAMPIV010021057.1, forward strand.
AACAATCCTTATGCTTTTGGGCTTATCTGTAATCCGATGTTGTCAGCCCTGGCGCAGGTTGTTAGGTGCTGTCATCCTGCAGCGATATGACATTACACGTGCGAGCGTTGATCTATGCTCCTTTATGCTTAGGAGTTGACGAGATCTCTGGCTTTTGGTTCTGCTGCTCGGTCAAAAGACTGGCTGTCTCTTACCGTCAGGCGCCGGACACTGAATTCTGCAACTGCGAATGTTGTCCGCTCAGAAACCTAAAAGTCTGAAGACACAAATGTGGCTTCATGAGTCTTCCTGCCATATGGGAACAGCTATCATTCCCATTCAAACCGCATACACCAGGCATATCAGAATTATCCTCTTTCATTCAATAAGAGGACTATTATGACATACAATCTAAAGTTTACAGGCAAACTTTCCATGTTATATAAGATATTTATACTTCACTATCACACAGTCATGCATCAGGCATATCAATCTAATGTCCTCAGACTTCATCTCATATTCTAGACATGATATGTAAACTTAGACCTATGTAACTTCAAGAGGTAATTAGTTTAGTCAGTCTTCTTTCCCAAGAACTGTGTTCTACAATCATAGTCCGTTCCTTCACACAATGATGAATAGCAATAAAATATAATACATTTACACAAATAGATAAAGTGAGTGACCGACTGGCCAAGCGATCAGGTTGCTTTCTTCTGTAGCACAACTACATAGTTTTGGAACTGAAACCTGGCTGTGGAACACTCCAGTTTACCAGCTGTAAATGGGCACTCAGTTGTGCTCTTAAGTTAGGGAAGGAAAAGGCAGCGAGGAAGGGAACTGGTCACCTAACCTCGTAAAAGCGGGATCTTCCATGATGAAGCTTCTAACACTTCATTTCCCTATGACAATCTCTGCCATGGGACTGCCTTTATCTTCGTAATGGATAAAGCAATTAATATGATAGATGTTATCTTCTATTGGCTGTGGGGCTAGTTGTGATAAGTTTTTGTACAAGCAACAATCATCCACATACCCCACGACGTAATTACTGGTTACTCATAGAAGGCATACAAGCGCTGGCAGATACAATGAAATTTGACACTGGCGCATTTTCCGTCAAGTCCATCAAATAAGGTGCAATAAAGCAGTGGATCTCTAGACTTTAAGACGCCTTTTACTCTTAATTAAGGTATATCCTAAGGCCATGTGTTATAACCTGGTGTTGATGCGTTTGCGATATTTGCTCAGTAACCATTAGTAAGCGCCGTGATGTCTGAGAGAGAAACGCTGACTACAGCGCCGAAAATACCGTAGTGTAACGTGAAAATTAATGAGAATAAAGGAGAGAGAGAGAGAGAGAAGGGAAGAGAAGGGAGACAAAGATGGAGAGAAGAATAGACCGTGTTACGACACTGAGTCATGGATAACATATGATACACATACCCTAATGACATACGCTTACATAGTAATTTGACAGAAAATATTTGGAATTTAAGGATCATAGATTGCCCATCTGGCTGTATCAGACACTGTTCTGACAGAGAAAACAAAGTGATACAGGAACTAATGTAGAAAATTCATGGTATTTTGAAAGTTTTGTCCCCTTTACTTTATACATTTGTAATAACATGTTGGTAACATATTGTTCTGATAATTGCTGAATGCTTTGATGTCTGAAAATTTCTAAATTTGTAGTTCAAGGAAGATTTTTGAGAAAAAAAAAATTTCTAGGAAATGGTTCACATGGAAAATACTGTGTCGACCGAAGATAAGGACAAAAATATGAATGATTGGAAATAACCGAGTTATTTATGGACAGGATCACTGTCACGTAGCGTTTAAAGGATAAGAGAATTATTTAGAGGAAATAATAGATCTGATGTGGAAGATTTGGCTCAAGGAATCCCTGCTGGGTTTTCCCACTTCCGAAGGGTGACGAAGAGGGTAAATTCTCCTAACTCGACAGGTCTGGAAAAGATTGTAAGGAGATATTTGGTCTCTCGCTACCGTCGTCCCCTTCTCAGTTATCTATTATTATTATTCTTTAATTTATATTATATTTTACGAGCCCCCCCTCCCTTATAAAGGAAGATAAACATAGACAATATTCAACATCTAATGGAAGGAACAAAGCGTGGGGTACAGTATATACACCCAATTGGTTTATTGCAATAAAATGAATAGATGGTGAATGATAGTATTGTCGATGGAATTAGTGTCTGCTGTATGTATTATGTGTCTCACAATTCAAGTGTTTTTCATCATGGATGACTAAACTAGGCATTGATGTAGTGAGTTCCCTTTTTCGTGGACTTAGCTTTTCAGCCCCCGGCTGATAGTGAAGTGAGGTTAGTTCTCCGGTCTCCTGACGTTGCCCCAGGTAGGTCTTGAATGGTTCGGATTTGCCTTCTCTGTGCTCGACTCCATATTCTGCGCTGAGATTGGACTGTCGTGCAAGGCTCCACCATAGACTGAAGACAAATACGACGGCTTCATTAATTTACTAGCTTTAGAAAGCAGTCTTTCCCTAAGCCGTCCCTCTGCCAGTCATCTCAGATTTTAGTCTCTAACATCATATGTCTAGAGCCTAATCTTGAATTCAAGTTTCTCCTGTCTGTCCTTTATTATATTTCTCTGCCCCAGTGGCAGTATTATAATTCTTTAGACTGATTTATCGTCAGCTTAACCCGATGAATTATTATAAATGTCAGTTAAACCCACCAACTTTATCATAGAAATGTCGGCAACAGTATTCTAGTTCTGTGCCTCTAGCCTAATCGTCATGTCATTATGAGGAATTTAACAATTAATTGGACATCCGTGTTTTAGAATTGTCTGACAACATTATCACACACTTCATGTCTGGTCGCATCGTCATATAATTTATAATGAATATATGTCATGGTCTGTCAACATTATCGTTAATATTAATTTCCGTTAGTCTAAACGTCGGGTCGAAATTAATCAAATAATATGGAAATTAATAGCTATATATATATATATTCCCGTTATACATTATTATGAACATGTACATATCCCGTGGGATCATAAAATATACCCGATCACATGTGGCTGGATGTGATCGTACAACAGAAATATGAATAAAGTAAACATACCAATCTTGCGTCGATTTTGCAAGGTACTACACATTTCATCACATTATATTCTAGCGAGATTTCACTTACCTACTCAAAGATGGACGCTAACCCGCAATTAGACACGTGGCTTCAGTGCTTTTAATGCGAGAATTCGCCGATCTGGCTTAGACCTAGCTTTCTTGAGGGTTCCTGGGCAAGTGACAAAATGCTGGCTTTGCCGCCTTTTAGCGGGTCATTTCCGCTTGGACACGTGATCCGTAGCGTGCATCATGTGACCTTAGCCTCGTTTTAGACGCTCCAATCAATAATGTTAAAAGTCACGTGATGTCTTCCTAAATGGCCTAAACTGGTTCTCCCAAGTTCAAGCAGTTCTAAATTAAAACGGATTTCTCGCTACCGAGGTCATTGGTCAACAATGACGTCGTATCTAAAAATAGCGAGGAGAAAATACCGAACGCTAGGAGAATTTCCGCAAGTGACAATTCCCGGGACTTTGCGATCATGCATTGAGGATGAGAAAAAACGATGTCACGTAAATAATAATAAAAATGAAGAGAAGATTGGGCAAGTTGTCACACAAGCCCCTCCTCAAGTTTGACGTTCCGTCCAAGTCCTCTGGTCCTGTCTTCCTCTTCTTTTTCAGTTTCTCATATCTCCTAGGTTGCGTCCGGATGTCTGCTCAAAAAATATGCCCCTACGTTGTTCTTCCCAGGTATGTATTCTCTGTGAAATGAATATGGCTGCAACAGTAGTGACCATCTCATAAGCCGGGCATTAAGGTTCTTCGCCGCTGCAAGAAATATCAACGGTTGGTGATCACACTGCACCGTGAACTTTTTCCCGTATAAATATGGTTGAAACTTCTGCACAGCCCATATTAGCGACAGACATTCTCGTTTGATGGTAGAGTAGTTCTGTTCAGCAGGGTTCAATTTCCTACTAGCATATGCAATGGGGAATAGAGTTGCAGAAGGTCTATCACTAGGCTGCAGGAGAGTGGCTCCTATCCCTATATTGCTAGCATCTGTTCGCAGCGTAAAGTTCAGAGTTAAGTCAGGCAGTCGCAGAATTGGCCTAGCTGTGAGTTTCTCCTTCAGCAGCGTGTAGGCATTTTCGCACTCCGCTGTCCAGGTTACTTTGTCCGGGTTCCCATTCTTGGTTAATGCGGTCAGTGGCGCACTCAGGGTATTAAAATCTTTAATATATCTCTGGTAGAAGCCACATAGAGACACAAATGACCTTACATCCTTTTTAGTCTGGGGTCGTGGGGCCCGCTGTAACTTCTCAATATTACGTGCATCTGGGAACATGCATCCATGCGAGATAGTGTGTCCCAGGAATTCTAGTTGCTCGCAGGCAATTTGACATTTTGTAGGGCGAGCGGTGAGTCCTGTTTCTCTAAGTCTTTCGAAGAGTAGGGGAACTGCGTCCAGGTGCTCCTCAAAGGTGTTCGTGGCAATAAGTATGTCGTCCATGAAATTACTTATCCCAGGGTGGTTCAGGGGTTCCAGTAGCTTCCTCATCATACGAGTAAAGACACTTGGGGCGTTGCTTAGCCCAAATGGCAATACATTAAACTCGTAATGGCCTTCAGAAGTACTAAATGCTAACATATGTCGAATTTCCTCTTTTACCGGGATCTGGTAGTACCCTTTGCTAAGGTCTATCTTCGAAAAGTATCATGCTCTACTCAGCTTGGTGAAAAGCTGATTCTGATCCGGTAAGGGCTCCGCTTGAAATTCCGTTACAGCGTTGAGCCTTCGGTAGTCTATGCAGAGGCGATGTTCTCCTGTGGATTTTCTAAGCAACACCACACTCACACTATAAGGAGACTCTGATTTTGAGATATTTTCCTTAAGCAGGTACTCGATTTCTTCACTCAATGCCTTTGCCTTAGCATAAGGAACAGGATAGTTCTTAACTCGTAGTGGAGCGAGGTCTGTTAGCTTCATATCAAATTCTATCAGGTTGGTCATGCCAGGTTTATCTGTGAGTGTACTAGTGTGTTTTCTCAACAACTGTTGAACCTGTGCCTGCTGATCCTCCATTAAAGTTG
>JAMPIV010021058.1:0-36909 GCA_024509875.1 Oreohelix idahoensis
TGAAGTATGGTGGTGAGTGAAGTAGTGTGTTTGTTTTATGTGGTGGGATAGGAGATTTGGAATGAAGGATGAGTTGGGGGTGTGGAAGTTATGGTTGTGGTGTTTTTTGTGTAGGGGGTTTTGGGGGTTGTGGGGATTGATGAGGAGGTCGAGAGATGGTTTGTAATTTGAACCTGGAGTGGGTGAAAGATGTGTTGAGGAATGGGGTTGTGTATGTGGATTGATGAATTGGGATATTATGATACATGTCACTAGCCCGTGTTCTGAGCTTAGGGGTATAGGGTAGGGTGAGAAGTGAACTGATGATAAATATTACTTATTTAGATTGGGAGGTTCAATGTTGAAGGAATTTAGTTTTATTTAGATTGGTGGTAAATAATTTATGGGAGTAATTCATGTTATAAATACGTTATGTATGTAGCGCTCAAGAGACTGGTTGCAAGGAGAAATGTCTCATAGTACAAAGCACAGTACGTTTGATTGGGGTGGAGGAAAGCGTACAGGAAGTGCTTTCAGCGACAGCTTATGAAATATGTTTAAAATCGCGTACATTTTAATACTTTGGCAGATATTGTTTGACGTTGCTATACGACGAGTTTAACACAGAGTGACGCGTGAGCAGAGGTAACGCCTCTCAAAAGAGATTGAGTGTGGATTGTAATTAGCAAACCAAAGCACTAGATTGACGAGACAAAATTTCCTTCTTATTCCAGGTTGAATTACAAAGACCTAGTTGTTGCAGAAACCTGGGGAAGAAGAACACGAGGGAGTTGAATGCTCATATTATAACCTGCAGCTAAACTCCTCATCTTCGTCCAGGAGGCACAACGTTTTGGTGAACCTGAATACTTATGAGCCACCTGTATCAATAAAGTTCAAGATAAGTGCTTCACAACAGACACTTGATAGTTCATTCAAATTCAATTCCACACTATAAACTTTACCTTGGAGGGATGAAAACAACAGACCTTCCAATTACAGAATAGTGGTATTATCCAGCATAGAAACAAGAACTGGGTGTAGACATTTCAGTGACCTCTTTTTGTTTAAAAGACATGGACAGAGTGTCCAACATATTTATTTCTATGTTGTAAATACAAATTTCTTGATTTTGAGAATTCCTGACCCAAAAGTTTGAGGTACAGGAACATTAAATTGTATATATCTCTATATATATCTAAACTTTTCAAAAGTCTTATTTACTTAATTTTCATTGAGTTAAAGTTCTGTTTTGAAATTAAATACATTTACTACATTACCCTAGACACCTTGCCATAACACAACACACAGATTCTTTAGTCCTGGTGAGATCTAAAGAGGTGACAGTTAGGGACCCAGAGAACTTTATCATCATCAGTCTTTACTCTGGGAACTTACATAGTCTGACCTCACCTGGATTGTCTATACATCCCTGCTCTTTTCAGAGAAGGGGGTATTACTTATAAGACCAGTCTCTCATCTGGCACTATCCTGGTATCCTCTGATACATCTATTTGTCCAGGATAGCCTATATTTAGTAACATCAAAACCTCTTATCACACTCTATCTTTGACTTCGATACACCATTACTCTTTTCAGAGAATGGGGTATTTCTTTTAAAACCAATCTCTTATCTGGCACTATCCTGGTATTATCTGATACACCTTTTTTGTCCAAGATATTCTTATCATCTTATTATCTTTACCTCTCGCGACACCCCATAGAAGTCAGGATTTGTAGTTTATTGTGTAATCCCGCGTGTAAAACTTAAACACCAAACATTATGCCCCATGAAAGTCAGAATTTGTTTTTTGTTGTGTAAACTCGAGTGTAAAACTTAAACACAAAAAATTATGCCCCATAGAAGTTAGGATTTGTAGTTTGTTGTGTAATCTCTAGTGTAAAAACTTAAATCAAGTACTGAAATTATAGGTTTTAGGTAAATATATATTACTGTCTTCCCAGAGTAATAATATGTTTGTATGTCTTACATTTATCGTGATGTTATGTTTTGTGGGAGCCCGTCCTTGCCACGCAAAAAGCTAACCAGTGAGAGACAGAGCTAATTCCGGTATCTTATTGGATGAGTACAAACGCATTGTTACACACTCGCTTATTGATTTTTTTTAGAAGATTTAGACTAAATGCGCATAAATGAAACAGGAATAGTGAGCAGGCATTTCCCCCCTCTTGGTAATGCGCGGTTTACAGTAAAGTGTAGTGTTGCACAGTTCTAAAACTGGGCACTTTATAAAACGATCATTATGAACCAGGCCAATGTATACCGACTGGAATGACATCCAAAATTGTATTCTGTTTGACAGATTAGCATATAAAGTTAGACTTATCCTATGTGGCAACTCACAAAATGTTTTGAATAAACCACGACCAGTCTTTCTTGATGTGGTAGTTCTAAATAAAATAGCTTGCACAATTTGTTAAAATGAAATCAAATTGGTCACAATTCCATTCTTTTAAGAAAAGAAATGTTAACTTTATTGTAAAATTGTCCAAGAGGACTTTATAAATAATAATAATAATAAATTCTTTAAGCGCCAAACACGGCGCATAAGGCAGAAACCAGTGCTCTCCAGGTTGTTCGTTGTGACGCCACTCCTCTTAGCTCTTGCACATTATTTAGGCCCAACGTTCTTCCTTCTCTTATTATTGTTCTTCTGAGTGTTTCTTTTGGTCTTCCTTTTTTCCGCTTACCCTCAGGAACCCAAGTGAGCGCCTGTAGTGGTATTCTGTTGTGTTGCATTCGTAGGACATGACCGATATATGACCATCGTCTTTTCCTTATATAGTCGGAGACATATTTCTGCCTAGAGTCTTCTCTTATTTGTCGATTAGTCTTGAATTCTTTCCAACTGATGTTCATGAGTTTTCTAAGACATTTGTTCTCGAATGTATTCAGCTTGTTCTCCAATGATTTTGTTATTTTCCAACTCTCACAGCCGTATGTTAACACTGAGATAACATTTGAATTAAACAGACGAAGCTTGGTATGTATATTCAATGATCGTAATTTCCAAATGTTAGATAATCTATTGAAGGCGCTAGCTGCCAAAGCAATTCTAGTATGGATTTCTCTTGTTGTGTCACCATCCTGACTCATTTTACTGCCTAAATAATTGAAACTTTCAACTTTCTGTAGTTTTTTCCCCGTTCAAGATGATATCAAAGGTCTCGTTAGAAAAGTTCATAGCTTTAGTTTTAGAGGCATTTATTTGGAGACCAATTTTAACCGAGAGATGACACAAATTATTTATTGCTTCTTGGGATTGTCTTGGTGTTGAACTTAAGAATGCTACATCTCTGCGAAATCCAGGTCCCCCAGGAATTTTCCATTTGTCCATTTTATACCCAATTGTTCATTGTGGGTATAGTTTCTCATAACCCAATCAATAGCTATTCCAAAAAGTAGTGGTGACATAATACAAGCCTTGTTTCACCCCTGTTTCTACTGTAAACCATTCTGTATTCCCTTTATTTTGTTCTAACACAACATCTTGCATTGTCATATAGCGCTTTGATTATATTCACATATTTTGTTGGAAAACCATAGATTGTAAGTATCTTCCACAATGATGGGCGGTGTAGACTATCAAAGGCTTTTTGAAAATCGACGAAGGTGATAATAAGTGGCGATTGCCTTTCCACTGATTCTTCTATAATTGTTCTTAGTGTGAATATTTGATCAATACATGATCGTTTCGGCCTGAAAACCCGCTTGTTCTTCTCTGATCTTTTCGTCAGCATGCAATTTAAGTCTTTCTAACATCATGCAACATAATAATTTTCCAGGTTACTGATAATAGAGATATACCACGCCAGTTATTACAGTCTGATAGATCACCTTTCTTCGGTAACTTTACAATAATACTGTCTTTCCATTGTTGTGGTGGTTGTTCTTCTCTCCATACTTCATTTATAATATCTAAAATTCTCAAGAGGTTGATGTCATTAACTGCTTTAATCATTTCCCCTGAAATTTCGTCAACTCCAGCAGCTTTAAAATTTTTTAATCTTTTAACGGCTTGTTTGATCTCGTCCAGCGTGAATTCATCGCAAGTTATTGGCAAAGTGGTTGTGGATGTTTCATTATTAAAATCAGGTGTTACTGTTGGTGGTGGTCTGTTTAGCACCTCCATGAAGTGCTCAGCCCATCTCTTCATTTGTTCTTTTTCTGTTGGTATTGAATTCCCTAATTTACCTTTAACAGGTGTTTCCATAGCAGTAGGCTGGTGACATACTTTATAAATAGTGTTAATGAAATCTTAAAAACATGGACTGACGCTAAGCAACGGTGCACACCTTGCAGAAGAAAAAAAACAAAAAAAAATAACTAATGTTTGACAAGTGCGAGAACACACGGCAGAAGAAAATATAAAAAATATTTCCCGTGTTATATTCCAAGATGCTAGCAATATTACAACCAATATTTCATTGACGCAAGGTAATTTCTTGTCTCACTTATACCTTTTCTCCCTAGTATCTCTCTCGTCAAATCTCCACCGGGTAATTTAAAAATAAAATCTCCCTAGATCTCCAATATGAGCCAGTTCACGCGACGGTTCTAGTTGCGTTAGGAAGGGACATAATTCAATTGTCATCCCGTCCGCTGCCTGTACGGACAAGGTTTTCTCCTGTAAATGTGCCTTCGTGTGCCTGCGTAGATGGACCAGAAAGGGGTAGATTTTGTTGCCATTTTGGTAGATTAGAGCCCTATTCCTACATAATCTCGTATTCTATCCCCGCGCAATTTGGTTTCCCTGGCTTGCCAGCGCTCTCGACGGAGTTCGCTAATGGAAGAAGGAGTGAGATTGATAATATAGAATGACAGTGATAGTTAGGTACGGAGGATGAGTCGACATTGAGAGGCTGAAAGTTTTGATAGCTCGTAATGAGGGAATGCAGAGAAATGAACAAAGTCAGAAGTAATTGTAAATAGGCAGCTCCTAGATGAAAATGTTGACAACAAAGTTGATGATGAGTGGAACGATAAAGGATGTGACATTAATTCCTGGTTCCGTAACCCAGGTGATAATGACATGTTTGATGTCACCGCGTCAGATTGGCACTCGCTTTTAAACTTTTTAACTGTATGAGTAAAGTTTATGAGTAAACCTCATAAAGATAACATTTGAAATTGGTGCTTGCGTAGAATAGAAGGATTGAAATGGTATGACAAGATCACTTACGTGGAACTGATAACAAGATCCAAACAAGTGCTAGTGGTACAAGAGATGACAAGAACCAGACAAGTGCTAGTGGTACAAGAGATGACAAGAACCAGACAAGTGCCAGTGGTACACGAGATGACAAGATCCAGACAAGTGCTAGTGGTATAAGAGATGACAAGGTCCAGACAAGTGCTAGTGGTACAAGAGATGACAAGAACCAGACAAGTGCCAGTGGTACAAGAGATGACAAGATCCAGACAAGTGCTAGTGGTACAAGAGATGACAAGATCCAGACAAGTGCTAGTGGTACAAGAGATGACAAGAACCAGACAAGTGCCAGTGGTACAAGAGATGACAAGAACCAGACAAGTGCCAGTGGTACAAGAGATGACAAGATCCAGACAAGTGCTAGTGGTACACGAGATGACAAGATCCAGACAAGTGCTAGTGGTATAAGAGATGACAAGGTCCAGACAAGTGCTAGTGGTACAAGAGATGACAAGATCCAGACAAGTGCCAGTGGTACAAGAGATGACACGATCCAGACAAGTGCCGGTGGTACAAGAGATGACAGATAGGACACACATTGAAGAAATCTCTTGATAGCATTACAGGGCAGTCCTTGTTCTAGAGGTCCCAAAGTAAGAGAGACAGTGGTAGGCCAACAACACATGGAGAAGACAACTAGAGACAATGGTAGGCCAACAACACACGGAGAAGACAACTAGAGACAGTGGTAGACCAACAACACATAGAGAAGACAATTAGAGACAGTGGTAGACCAACAACACATAGAGAAGTCAACTAGAGACAGTGGTAGACCAACAACACATGGAGAAGACAACTAGAGACAGTGGTAGACCAACAACACACGGAGAAGACAACTAGAGACAGTGGTAGACCAACAACACATAGAGAAGACAACTAGAGACAGTGGTAGACCAACAACACATGGAGAAGACAACTAGAGACAGTGGTAGACCAACAACACACGGAGAAGACAACTAGAGACAGTGGTAGACCAACAACACATGGAGAAGACAACTAGAGACAGTGGTAGACCAACAACACATGGAGAGGACAACTAGAGACAGTGGTAGACCAACAACACATGGAGAAGACAACTGGAGACAGTGGTAGACCAACAACACACGGAGAAGACAACTGGAGACAGTGGTAGACCAACAACACATGGAGAAGACAACTAGAGACAGTGGTAGACCAACAACACACGGAGAAGACAACTGGAGACAGTGGTAGACCAACAACACATAGAGAAGACAACTAGAGAAAGCGGTAGACCAACAACACACGGAGAAGACAACTGGAGACAGTGGTAGACCAACAACACACGGAGAAGACAACTAGAGACAGTAAGACAACTAGAGAAATACAGTGGTTAGACCAACAAAAACAACGGAGAGACAAACTGGACACGGAGATGGAGAAGACAACTGGAGACAGTGGTAGACCAACAACACATGGAGAAGACAACTTAGAGACAGTGGTAGACCAACAAACCAACAGAGAAGGACAACTATGGAGTGGGACAACGGAGAGACAACTGGAGACAGTGGTAGACCAACAACACATGGAGGAGAGAAGTAGGACCAACAACACATGGAAAGGAGACTAGAGGACTAGTGGGTAGACCAACAACACAGGGAAAGAGTCAACTAGAGACAGTGGTAGACCAACAACGGAAACACATGGAGAAGACAACTGGAGAGAGACAAAGAGACAGTGGTAGACCAACAACACATGGAGAGGACAACTAGAGACAGTGGGTAGACCAACAACACACGGAGAGAAGACAACTAGAGACAGTGGTAGACCAACAACACAAACTAGAGACAGTGGTATAGACCTAACAATGACATAGAGACAACTGGAGACAGTGGTAGACCAACAACACATGGAGAAGACAACTAGAGACAGTGGTAGACCAACAACACATGGAAAGGAGAGCTAGAGACAGTGGTAGACCAACAACACACGGAGAAGACAACTAGAGACAGTGGTAGACCAACAACACATGGAGAAGACAACTGGAGACAGTGGTAGACCAACAACACATGGAGAGGACAACTGGAGACGGTGGTAGACCAACAACACATGGAGAAGACATCTAGAGTCAGTGGTAGACCAACAACACATGGAGAAGTCAACTAGAGACAGTGGTAGACCAACAACACATAGAGAAGACAACTAAAGACAGTGGTAGACCAACAACACACGGAGAAGACAACTAGAGACAGTGGTAGACCAACAACACATAGAGAAGACAACTAGAGACAGTGGTAGACCAACAACACATGGAGAAGACAACTAGAGACAGTGGTAGACCAACAACACATGGAGAAGTCAACTAGAGACAGTGGTAGACCAACAACACATGGAGAGGACAACTAGAGACAGTAGTAGACCAACAACACATGGAGAAGACAACTAGAGACAGTGGTAGACCAACAACACATAGAGAAGACAACTAGAGACAGTGGTAGACCAACAACACATGGAGAAGACAACTAGAGACAGTGGTAGACCAACAACACATGGAGAGGACAACTAGAGACAGTGGTAGACCAACAACACATGGAGAGGACAACTAGAGACAGTGGTAGACCAACAACACATGGAGAGGACAACTAGAGACAGTGGTAGACCAACAACACACGGAGAAGACAACTGGAGACAGTGGTAGACCAACAACACATGGAGAGGACAACTAGAGACAGAAGTGAAAAATAACGAGGAAGACGTGGAAAGAACTTGAGCTGATGGCGCGTGACAGGAGGACTTTGCTCAGTTCCCGTGTGTCTCTGACAAGACCAATAAAGAACATGACTATACTCCTACATGCATGTCGTAGGAAGCAACTAATATGAGGCTATGTAAAGAGCTGGCAACATGATAGGTAAGACACATTGCCACAGAAACAATCACGGTACTTTTTTTAAAAGAAATGGGAGGGGAGCGGAATAACACCAAATGATCTTATTTGTCTCCACTCATCCACATTTTGTTGTCTACACTTCAACCAACTTTTCAGTTATATTAGGATATTTTTGTGTCATTTTATCTTGACTTGTAAGCTATACTCAAATACTTCTTGTTTACTGTTGATGATTTACTTTAGACTTTGTGTTCTTATTTCTGGACATTTACAGTACACAACATTTTGTTATCGATAGTTGTGATATGTCTGCTTCAGTGTTGTCTGCCTGTAAGTGGGAGAGTCGTAGTGGCGGCTTTATACTTGATAAGGAGCGAAACTAAGACAAGAGGATGAATGATTGATGAGTGTACCATAGACGGCTTTGATCACTAATGATGAATGTACCATGGAAGGCTTTGATCACTAATGATGAATGTACCATGGACGGCTTTGATCACTAATGATGAATGTACCATGGAAGGCTTTGATCACTAATGATGAATGTACCATAGACGGCTTTGATCACTAATGATGAATGTACCATAGACGGCTTTGATCACTAATGATGAATGTACCATGGAAGGCTTTGATCACTATTGATGAATGTACCATAGACGGCTTTGATCACTAATGATGAATGTACCATAGACGGCTTTGATCACTAATGATGAATGTACCATGGAAGGCTTTGATCACTAATGATGAATGTACCATGGACGGCTTTGATCACTAATGATGAATGTACCATAGACGGCTTTGATCACTAATGATGAATGTACCATGGAAGGCTTTGATCACTAATGATGAATGTACCATGGAAGGCTTTGATCACTAATGATGAATGTACCATAGACGGCTTTGATCACTAATGATGAATGTACCATGGACGGCTTTGATCACTAATGATGAATGTACCATGGAAGGCTTTGATCACTAATGATGAATGTAGCATGTACGGCCATGATCACTAATGATGAATGTACTATGGACGGCCATGATCACTGATGAATGTACCATGGAAGGCTTTGATCACTAATGATGAATGTACCAAGAACGGCCATGATCACTAATGATGAATGTACCATAGACGGCTTATATCAGTAATGATGATTGTACCATGGAAGGCTTTGATCACTAATGATGAATGTACCATAGAAGGCTTTGATCACTAATGATGAAGGTGCCATGGAAGGCTTTGATCACTAATCATGAGTGTACGATAGAAGGCTTTGATCACTAATGAATAAGTGTACCATAGAAGGCTTTGATGACTAATGATGAATGTACCATAGAAGGCTTTGAACACTAATGATGAATATACCATGGAAGGCTTTGATCACTACTGATGAGTGTACGATAGAAGGCTTTGATCACTAATGATGAATGTACCATAGAAGGCTTTGATCACTAATGATGAATGTACCATGGACGGCCAAGATCACTAATGATGAGTGTACCATGACCTGCTATGATCACTAATGATGAGTGTACCATTGACGGCTTTGATCACTATAATGAATGTTTGAGGACAGTTAAGTAACCAAGAAATAAAGCAACAAATATATAAAGAACGTAATGAAACTTGACTATACATGTGATGATAAAAGGAACACATCGTGACCATGACAAAAATATCTAGAGAAGTTCATTAAACTTCATTGGAAATGTGATGACAAGAAGAGCACTCGAACATATCGTGACCACGAGAAAAATAGAGTGAAAGAAACGTAGAAAAAGAAGAGAAAAAGTACTGTATAGCCTTGTGTTACGTGTCTTTTATATTGTTAATGTTAATATGTCGTGACAGGATGGTTCCTGTGGCCAAGTTCACCTCTAGGGTAGTAGACGTATGTAGTGGTTTTTGATGGTACTGTATGGTTGTTGTGTTACCTAGTGTAATGTATGAGGTCAGCTGTGAAGGCTCCTGAGATAAATGTAGATGAGAATTACAGAAGGCCCTTCTTACTACCACTTACGACCTCAAACATATCTCTTTTACTATTATGAATGTAGCTACGTTAAAAAATCTAGGGTACTGAAATGTAATGTGTTGTAGTAGAATATACAAACACACACAGATAATTAATAAGTCTAATACTATTAATAAACTTCTATAACACACTGAACTAACTCAGGCTGTTTTAGTTTAAATATTAAAATTTTCTTTAAATTTATTTGTTCTGAACCAATGTTTTATTTTGGTCAGAACATATGAAATGTTATGGAGTTATAAATGGAATGCATAAAGATATGGCATAATAAAATGGAATGTGTGTACATAAGTATTTTATAAGACTGGTTAATATTAATTATATTTATAAAGTCTATGGGAAAACTATTACTGGATGTGCTGTTGTGGTGGTGTCATCACACCCACTCTGTGACTAGAACAAGCTGTGTCCATTGTCTTATAAACTTTAATAAATGTATCTTTCCCAAAATTCAGTATATTTATGAAGGGGAAATATTTATAAAATCTTCAAGAGTATGGTGAATCCTCAGCAGGCCACTAATCACTCATCTTGTCTGCGAAGATCCGATGCTGGATTCAGGTGGCCCACTCCTCTCGGTAGCTAGAATACAATGGTAGACTGCACCGACACACTGTTTGGCTGCACACACATCTGCTTGTGCAATCTTTATTACTTATGTAGCACTACATTAGTGCCACAACAGAAACTCACAATTCTGAAACAAAATTTGTGCGCTGTGTCAGTAATCTATTTACTGCACCACTCTTACACACAGCACAACACATCAACAATACACAAAATGGGTCAGATCTCTCTGACCATACAGCACATCTTACCCAGTTGTTTTCATATAGTACTAGTTCCCCAAGACTGCATTGCATCTGAGATATGTTCAATAGTTTCCTTTTATTCAATAAGATAGGTGATATGTTCCCACTGATCTCACAATAGATCCGCCTTCCATAGTCTTAGTTAGGCGTCCATATATTTTGTTTGTCTCTAGACCCTGAACTTGGGCTGGGGACCTAGAGCGAGCACTTACTTGTCGTAATCATTTTATATGATATGGCAGTATCAATCACTCGAAATATTAAAATGTACAATATAAATACTTTCATTCTTACCAGAATTCAGAATTGAGAACACAGTTAATTCCTAGCAAAACTCAGCTGAGCTGCTGGCTATATGATGGCGTCCCACTAAATGTATGTAATATCTTCTGGGAAAAACACCACAGGCAATAAACTACTGTGTCCCTGGACAGAATTGTATCAAATGGCAAAAATGCGCATCTCTGTCCCGCTATTATGATTACATCTGTCCAATCACAGACTTCCCCCCTAACTTTTCAAATCTACAACCAAAAGTCAAATTTCAGTCAGATCTCAGTCAAGTATGCATTATTGTCTGTTGGTCCGTCTGTCTCTACTTGTTTTTTCATAAAAAACACGCTTGGTTCTTGGACCAACTCCATGCGATACCCTACACAAATCTGCCTCCTAAGTTATTTTTAGCCACAATTCTCCACCTTCCCCCTCTCTTGCATTACAGCTGGATTTTTGCATTTGCGTGTCTCAAGGACGAAAATTTGAAACTTTAGTGACAGTATGGACAGTACAGTCGCTAGTGTGATATGAACAACACAGTCTTTTGTCAATATCTTCCTTGTTATCTATCCGTCTGTATAATTTAAAGTATATTCGTTCTCTGCTTAAGATGGGCTATCAAACTAGCTAGGTTTTATATTCATAACTCTATTATTAAAGAAAAACATATTTTTTCTCAAGTTTAGTTTTTTTGAAATTTGTTCGAGAACCTTCTCTAAGGCGTTTGCCGCTGAATTCAAATAAAACAACCAAGTATCGAAAAACGTCCAAGAAATGACTGTTTCGAATAAGAGCTACGGACTTTTTTTTCTTCATTTCCTTACATTGTGTCAACTAGTGACGTGAATTTGTTTTCTTTTACTACCAATTGCGTCTTTTTGCCGTTCTAGATTCAAACACGTGTTCAGTCATATTTTTCCTTTTTTGATCTCCGTTTCCCTCCCGTCTACAAAGGGTAAACCGTTTCGTCTGCACGTCTAACTAGTTATTTTAAATGGCGGTAGGAAATGCGGGCATGGGCGAGCATGTCTCCTAGTATCTTACGCATTATTTTTATCCCTACATTTTATCTTTATAATTTGGAGATATTTTAACGTTGTATCACGGTAAATTCATCACAACGTATCAGACACCGAAACAAGCCAACATCAATCAGAATTATTTGAGCCACAACAGACGAAGTGGACGGTATACATTTTTATTAAGACTGCAACGCAGCTCCCAATTGAATACAGTTCAGGCTAATATACAATGGCATATAATATGCAGTCGTCGATATAACTCTAGGCAGTCCGTTCATGTCTGGAACGCTGTCCTTTTCATTCTTAACATTTTAAATATATATTCACACTCGACAATGAGAAGATATACTCCCTGTAAAATGCAGATAACTAGATACACCTCACAGAAGATCTTGATGTATTAGTGATGGAATAACGTAGGGATATACACTGAAATTCAGGAGATCAAACACATGCGTCCACTCGTCATGACACACAATGGTAAAAGACCCAGCAGACGATCCCCTCACTTCTGCTTTTTTAGTTTCACGTCTGCCAATAAACCATATCGGCATGACATCACTTCCTGTATTAATAAGTGACTCCGTATAAAATAAACCAACAAGGAGCCCTGTTGAGCTACATATTATACCGACACAATCGTTATGAATTTTAATCATAACACCTTGACCCTATGATGTGGAAAGATATCAATGACTGAACTGATAGAGAGAACTAAAAAACTCGAAATCTGTGTAGGGACATGATCCCCTACGTCTCGAGTCACGGATTCTGTCTTAGGGAAAGCAAAAACAGCGAGGAAAAGAACTGATTACCTCATCTCAAATAGCTGGACCGAGTATTGTTAAGTCTCTAACATTTAATTTCCGTATGATAGTATCTGCAGTAGAACTAGCTTTACCTTTTTGTTTTAGATTGCATTTATATTCTAACTCACTCTCTTTCATTTAAAACAAGGTGTTTACGCTCCTTCTCTTTCATCCATTACGTCTTTACTTGTTTATATTTTTAAAAAATTCATTTTGCCGTCTTTCAAAACTTTCCTTTATATTTCTTTTATGACTTTCATTATTCTGTGTTTCTTAACCTTTTTTTGTGTCATAGAAATCTTTGAATGTCTGACGAATGTTACAGACCGTAAACAAATAATTAACAATTTTACATTTCAAATTTTACATTATTGCGTTGCCTAGCAACGAGTGACGCAAATAGGAATAGCCTTACTCCCTGTAAGATCGCTTGATAGAATAACCAATAAATAAATTAACAAAATATTCGCTTATCCAATGAAAGGGTAGCAAGTTCGCGCACTGCCCCAAAGACGCCAAGAAATAATTTTCTGGTAGTCGTAAAATTCGAGCCTTGCACATAGGACGTGATTTTAACTGTGCGGGGACAGTATTTGGCGCTTCCCCCGGTCTGTCACACAAGTCCTGGCTCCTACGTTGTGATCCACAACAGAACTCATCAGTGTATTTCTTTATTCTTCAAGTATTTGCAGACGCAAGAAGTAATTTTCCTCTTTACGAGAAGAATCTGTATAAAAACAGATTCTTGACTTGTGGTATATACGTAAGTACTACCAATACCAACATTTTTATTTCAGCTCTAAAGTCAAAGAATACAGTGATTAAGTAAGGCAGCAAATGAAGCCAGTATCAATAGGGAAAAAACTTGTAGAGGCTCCTCAACAAAAGGCACCAAGTGGGCCCGCCCCCCTTAGAGTGTAAAGGAGAATAACAGTCTGAAACACTTGTTCGACGGGGGAACCTCTTCTGATGTTCAGATTGCCTCCTGTTTTATCGCTCTGTATAGAGTGTCCTATCATATGAAGATCTTAGATTCTTGTATGAACATAAAGTGACATGGGCTGTCCCATCTTTCCCTGACATGAGTCACATTGTAACAGTTAGCTAACGTACTTACGTTCATTGACATTGTAACAGTTAGCTAACGTACTTACGTTCATTGACATTGTAACAGTTAACTAACGTACTTACGTTCATTGACATTGTAACAGTTAGCTAACGTGCTGTCGTTCATTGACTATGAATCTTTATCTCTTCATTGCATTGGCGTAATTATATTGTCTGTTAACCCTTTTATGTCGTCTGCGTAATTGTTGGGTCACTCCAGAATGTCTGCACGTCAGCTTCCGGCGTCGAAGTAAAATTACGTGTACGTCTAAAATTTTGATAAAATCACAACTACTGACGATAAATTTATCATTCCTTTTTTTTTTTTCCAATGTAGAAAACTGAATACAGTTTCTACATGAGGAGAAGGCGTTTCTAGCAAACTTTGTGTTTGGGGAGGGGGTGGGAGGAACCAATAAGGTAGTAATGGCATTTAAAAACAATGAAATAGTTCGTCATATCGCACGCACGTGTATATTATCATTATTTTAAAATGAATGAAGTGACGAAGTAATGATTAGTGATAACAAATTTATTCTACGCAATAGAATGTATGATACGTTTATTTGATTTTTATTTTTTTAGTGCTTTAGGTAATAACAATAAACGTGGACTCTACGTCTTGTTTATTCTCTCCCCCCCCCCCCCCCCTTTTTCCGCACTTTACTTGTTATAGTAGACCCAAGATGAGTAGTTTGGTGAAAACTAGACACGTGACCTGAAGTCTAGATAAACATAGAGTTCGGCAGAAAGCTTGTGACGTTGACGAAAGTTTGTTTAGCGGTAGCAAAGTCATGACTCCAGCTAAATATGTTGATACTGTAGGGATTATTTGTTGTTTGTGTTTCTATGTTTATAAGAGTTGCGTAAAGAGTTGTGGGGCGATTCACTGGCTTTCTCGGGTAAGTAACGTGTGACTTTCTTCATCAAGTTAGCTCTGCACTTCCAGAGTCAGATGCAACCCTTTCAACAACGTCAAATGTCCCCTTACTGTTTATGTCAAATGTCAACTTATGAATCACTTCAAGTGTCACCTCCTAGATCACATCAAATGTCACCTTCTAGATCACGACGAAAGTCACTTTCTAGATCACGTCAAACGGTACGTGGTGGAAAGGGAAATAATGCATGTTTGAAAATGCTTCCTATGGCAAAGCCTGTTGATAACATTGCTGAAATTTGCCTTTCACGTGCAAGTCGTGACTATAGTGAACACATGTCACACACTTTTCGGAAGGAACAGGCAATGGGTATGTTTGTAACATTTACCATTTTAGCCATGGCTCAGCGAAGACGCTTAAACAATGTTGACAGATGGAGAGCGATGGCATGGCTGCAGGATGATGTAGGGCTGTGAGAAGTTGCTAGGAGATTAGGAGTTGCCTACTCTGTCATACAAACTCTGCGTGATCGTTATAATGCAACCAGCAGTGTCGCAGAACAACGCAAGTCAGGACGTCCAAGGTCTACCACAAGACGGCAAGACACATTTGTTGTTGTATTGGCTCTCAGACAAAGAACAATCACAACATACCCATTGCCCGTTCCTTCCGAAAAGTGTGTGACATGTGTTCACTATAGTCACGACTTGCACGTGAAAAGCAAATTTCAGCAATGTTATCAACAGGCTTTGCCATAGGAAGCATTTTCAAACATGCATTATTTCCCTTCCCACCACGTACATTTGATTGACCTTGGAGGTACACACACGTAACACAGATTTGATTTATTGTCAGATTAACAAACATTATTTAAGCATGCAACAAAATGCAGCAAAACTTTTTTGACTGAGTGTTCAGGTTTTTAAAAAAACAGCTTAGTTGAAATGACCTAAAAATTGAAAGTGGCCTTTAACTTTTTTTGAGCAGTATATATCACATCAAATATCAATTTCTAGATCACGTCTAATATCACTTTCTAGATCACATCAAATGTCACCTTCTAGATCACGTCACATGTCACCTTCTAAATCACGTCAAATATCACCTTCTAGATCATGTCAAATGTCACTTTCGAGATCACATCAAATGTCACCTCTCAAATATCACCTTCCAGATCACGTCAAATATTACCTTCTAGATCACATCAAATGTCACCTTCTAGCTCACGTCAAATGTCACTTTTTATGACGTCAAATGTCACTTTCTTGGTCACGCCAACTGTCACCTTCTTGGTCGCGTTAAATGTCACCTTCTTAATCACGTCAACTTCTTGGTCACGTCAAATATCACCTTCTGGATTACGTCAAATATCACCTTGTAGATCACGTAAAATATCACCTTCTAGATCACGTCAAATATCACTTTCTACATCACGTCAAATATCACCTTCTAGATCACGTGAAATATCACCTAGACCACATCAAATGTCACCTTCTAGATTTTGTCAAATGTCACTTTCTACAACACGTCAAATATCACCTTCTAGATCACGTCAAATTTTGGTTTCTTGGTTGCGCCAAATGTTACCTTTTTGATCACGTCAAATGTCACCCTCTTGGTTGATGTCAAATGCCACCTACTAGATCATGTCGAATGTCACCTTTTGGCCACGTCAAATACCACCTTGTAAATCAGCCAAATGTCACCTGCTTGGTCACGTCAAATATCACCCTTAACATCACATCAAATGTCACCTGCTTGGTCACGTCAAATCTCACCATGAACATCATGGCAAATGTCACCTTCTTGGTCACGTCAAATGTCACCCTCTTGGTTCGTGTCAAATGCCACCTTCTAGATCACGTCAAATATCACCTGCTTGATCACGTCAAATATCACCTTGTAAATCACGTCATATGTCACCTTCTTGATCAACGTTACGTAATTGGTAAGCATTTATTCTGTCATGCTGTTGTGAAGTTTGTAAACTTTAATTCCATTGTTATTCTACATTTCTCTGCCCCCCCCCCCCCCCTCCCCCCCCCCCGTTTTTATATATTCCCCTCTCCGCCCGCCCCTCTAGTTCACACAGTTGAAATCTTTAATTTAACTTTTCAAGATCTGAATTTATTTTTTTTTTCATGTTTGCTAGTGTGACTGCTCCAAAATTAGTCACATATTTCTGCTCCATATAACAACTTGTCGGGTATGTGTTCCACTCAGAAACATGTCATCTATATCTGTTGTACAGAAGTTTCGTAAATATTTGTTAAGTTAAAAGAAAAAGGCAATATCTCTACTTCACCAGTCGAGCAATTCCCTGGCACGTCAATTTGATCATTTGTATTCCCTGTTTACTATTCCTGTTGCATTTATGCGCATTTAGTCTAGATGTCCCACAAAATCAATAAGCAAGTGAGTAACAATGCTTTTGTACTCATCCAATAAGGGATTCAAATTAGAAAAGCCCGAATGAGCACTCTCTCTCTCTCTTACTGGTTTGTTTTCTATACATCACGATTAAAATCCACATACCGCGTAGGATTGCAGTCGCTTGTGAGCGAAAAGCTTTGGACTTGCAACTCGAAATAAAAGTTCTTCTCAATACCGCCGCCCCTCCTCCATAACTCTTCTGTCTTACTTATTTATCCAAGACACCTTACTCCGTCTCTGTCTCTGAACACAGTTGCCATCTCCTTACATTTCCCTCTCTCGATCCCTGTGCCCTATCAGCCGCGTGCAATAACCGCTCTCGTTTAGGTCCGGAAGTGAAAGAGAATTATTTATTTATCTGTCGGTTTGCATCGATTGAGAAGACACCAAGTTTATTCCATTCGGCTGGAGCTTACCGTAACAAGAAAAGTGTAAATAAATTTAATTAGAGCGGTAAATTAAATTAGCAACAGTTTCGTCCTACGCAGCTGGATTATATGAATTCTCCTTGGTGCGGCAAGTATGGTTATTGTTCTTCTTCGCTAAAATTGCGATAGTGGACTTTTTTTATATCAAGAATAATTATCTTTAAAAAAATACTTAGTTAGTAAAACATTGTAAGATTTTTTAGAAGTGGGTATTCATCAAAGTGGTATGACTATTTTAGATATAAACGAACGGTTATTCACTTCTGGAGTGTTTAGATATAAACAAACGGTTATTCACTTCTGGAGTGTTTAGATATAAACGAACGGTTATTCACTTCTGGAGTGTACTTCAAGTTTTAAATATCAGTAGCTATTTCTCCCCGGATGAGGTGTTGGCGGATATGTCCCTTCTGGAAGTTTGGTCACTTGGCTTTTATAGTGATATGTTAATACGCTGAATCTCTTCCTGTTGTTTTACAAGAGTTTTGTTTTGTGTAGCAAGTTGTTTTGTGTAGCAAGTTGTTTTGTGTACCAAGTTGTTTTGTGTACCAAGTTGTTTTGTGTACCAAGTTGTTTTGTGTACCAAGTTGTTTTGTGTAGCAAGTTGTTTTGTGTAGCAAGTTGTTTTGTGTACCAAGTTGTTTTGTGTACCAAGTTGTTTTGTGTACCAAGTTGTTTTGTGTACCAAGTTGTTTTGTGTACCAAGTTGTTTTGTGTACCAAGTTGTTTTGTGTACCAAGTTGTTTTGTGTACCAAGTTGTTTTGTGTACCAAGTTGTTTTGTGTACCAAGTTGTTTTGTGTACCAAGTTGTTTTGTGTAGCAAGTTGTTTTGTGTAGCAAGTTGTTTTGTGTACCAAGTTGTTTTGTGTACCAAGTTGTTTTGTGTACCAAGTTGTTTTGTGTACCAAGTTGTTTTGTGTACCAAGTTGTTTTGTGTACCAAGTTGTTTTGTGTACCAAGTTGTTTTGTGTACCAAGTTGTTTTGTGTACCAAGTTGTTTTGTGTACCAAGTTTCTTCATTTCCGATTCAGTTCAATTTGACAAAACAATATACAGTTGTCTTTTATCTAATCACTGAACTGTTGTCAGCTGTGTGCTGCCTGTTTGACCAATGTTGTGGTCAGTGACAAACAATTTGACAAAACAATATACAATTGTCTTTTATCTAACCACTGGACTGTTGTCAGCTGTGTGCTGCCTGTTTGACCAATGTTGTGGTCAGTGACAAACAATTTGACAAAACAATATATACAATTGTCTTTTATCTAACCACTGAGGACTGTTGTCAGCTGTGTGCTGCCTGTTTGAAATATGTTGTTGGTCAGTGACTCACAAAATAAAGAATTTGACAAAACAATACAACAATGAGTCTTTTATCTAATCACTGGACTGTTGTCAGCTGTGTGCTGCTGGCTGACCAATGTTGTTGTCGCACGGAAGGTCCAGTGTTCAAATTTGTTGGTAAGCCACTCATGTCTGTTGTTTTGTCTGTTTTATGGTAACACTGGACTTTTTGTCAGCTGTGTGCTGCCTGTTTGACCAATGTTGTGGTCAGTGACAAAAAAATTTGACAAAACAATATACAATTGTCTTTTATCTAATCACTGGACTGTTGTCAGCTGTGTGCTGCCTGTTTGACCAATGTTGTTGTCAGTGACAAACAATTTGACAAAACAATATACAATTGTCTTTTATCTAACCACTGGACTGTTGTCAGCTGTGTGCTGCCTGTTTGACCAATGTTGTTGTCAGTGACAAACAATTTGACAAAACAATATACAATTGTCTTTTATCTAACCACTGGACTGTTGTCAGCTGTGTGCTGCCTGTTTGACTAATGTTGTGGTCAGTGACAAACAATTTGACAAAACAAAATACAGTTGTCTTTTATCTAACCACTGGACTGTTGTCAGCTGTGTGCTGCCTGTTTGACTAATGTTGTGGTCAGTGACAAACAATTTGACAAAACAAAATACAGTTGTCTTTTATCTAACCACTGGACTGTTGTCAGCTGTGTGCTGCCTGTTTGACCAATGTTGTGGTCAGTGACAAACAATTTGACAAAACAATATACAATTGTCTTTTATCTAACCACTGGACTGTTGTCAGCTGTGTGCTGCCTGTTTGACCAATGTTGTGGTCAGTGACAAACAATTTGACAAAACAAAATACAATTGTCTTTTATCTAACCACTGGACTGTTGTCAGCTGTGTGCTGCATGTTTGACCAATGTTGTGGTCAGTGACAAACAATTTGACAATCAAAATACAATTGTCTTTTATCTAACCACTGGACTGTTGTCAGCTGTGTGCTACCTGTTTGACCAATGTTGTGGTCAGTGAAAAACAATTTGACAAAACAAAATACAATTGTCTTTTATCTAACCACTGGACTGTTGTCAGCTGTGTGCTGCATGTTTGACCAATGTAGTGGTCAGTGACAAACATTTTTAGAAGATTGTGTTATATGTATTTAAAATTTGTGTCTATAAGTATTTAATTAATTCACATGCTGGTTGCGTTGTATTGAAAACTGGGCTATTGTTTCTAAATATCTTGTATACGGGGGTCGGAATGGATAAGAGGTATGGCTTCCGCCTCAAATTCTAGAGGTACCTGGTTCGATTCCTAGTGTTTCTTCTTCTTTGATCCTTAGCCGCCGACCGTCAAAGCAGTCAGTGGCCTACACGCCTGGTGGCGTCTTGTAGGGCAACTACAAATTGATTCCACTTTGCTCGGTCGGCGGCCATCCTTCGTACAGTGCCCCAACTCTGGTTCATTCTTTGCATCTCAGCCTCCACAGTCCTCCGCCAGGTTGTTTTTGGTCGGCCTCTCTTTCGTTTTCCTTCAGGGGTCCATAGCATAGCTGTTCTTGTGATGGCATCAGGGTCTCTTCTGAGGACATGGCCAACCCAGCTCCAGCGTCTGCCAGCTATGATGGTGTGCATGTCCTCTTGCTTGCTCCGAGTAAGCAGATCTTGGTTGGTGATGGTATTCGGCCAAAAGATTCGGTGAATTTTTCTTAGGCAGGTTGTGTGAAAAGAGGACAATTTCGACATTTCCTTCTCTGTCACTCTCCAGCATTCCGCACCATAGAGAAACACAGAAAGCACACAGCTCTGATATAATCTTAATTTTGTGCTTGTGCTGTACTGAGAGGACTTCCAGATGTTTAGACTAAAAAAGGCTGTTCTTAACATTATCAAATGTTGTGCGCACATTTACGTATAACCTCTACTTTGTTAATTAATTTAAATTGCAAGACGTATCGAGAAAAGAGAAGGAACCATAGATCTAAACATGCTAGTTTGGGGGGAAAGGAGAAAATTAAAAAAAAAAAAACAACAACAAAACATGGCGTTTGGGTAAAGAAAGAGACCAAAAAACTTAAATATTAAAAATATAAAAAAATAAAAATAAAACCCTTTCCGATTTGCACTGATCATACCAGGGGTCAAACAAACGTTGATTCTAAATTTTTTTGCCAAATATCAAACTCATCTGGAGGCGAAATGTCAAACTTATTGGAGTGGCGAGATGAATATTTCTAGAGGTTAGATCCGGCCCTGGGGTCGTATTTTTGTCTGAAAACTCTTACTAACGAATATTAACTTTTCCCTAATCGCCGATGGGCACGCCTGCGATTCTCAAAACCTCCATTAGCGATCACTCATTCGTGAACCATTAGCTGCAATTTCAGCTTCGGGATGGTCTGTGTTTAATGTCGGGGTTTTCGGAAATGAGTATTTATTTTTGTTTCGCTGTTATTTTTGTTTATATTTCTGCTCCTACACAGGTAGCCATAAATTGTAAGCTACATACGTTCAACTGTTTCGTGTTCCGTGTAATTCTTGAAGGCAGTTTTTGAAGCCATCTAATGACTTTTATTCATTCTTTTTTTT
Source organism: Oreohelix idahoensis (assembly GCA_024509875.1). Lineage (NCBI taxonomy): Eukaryota > Metazoa > Mollusca > Gastropoda > Stylommatophora > Oreohelicidae > Oreohelix > Oreohelix idahoensis. The sequence goes on from JAMPIV010021058.1 coordinate 21,765, forward strand.
CACGGTTCAGAAAGTTTGGGACCACTACTTTAGTTTACAGAACGGTTGGGACCACTACTTTAGCTTACAGAACTGTTGGGACCACTACTTTAGCTTACAGAAAGGTTGGGAACGGTTGGGACCACTACTTTAGCTTTGGGACCATACTTAGTTTACAGAAACGGTAGACTATTTAGCTTATACAGACCAACTTTGTTTACACAGAACTGTTGGGACCACTACTTTAGCTTACAGAAAGGTTGGGACCTCTACATCAGCTTACAGACAGTTCGGGATCACTACTTTAGCTTACAGAACGGTTGGGACCACTACTTTAGCTTACAGAAAGGTTGGGACCTCTACATCAGCTTACAGACAGTTTGGGATCACTACTTTAGCTTACAGAAAGGTTGGGACCACTACTTTAGTTTACAGAACGGTTGGGACCACTACTTTAGTTTACAGAACGGTTGGGACCACTACTTTAGCTTACAGAAAGGTTGGGACCTCTACATCAGCTTACAGACAGCTTACAGACAGTTTGGAAAGGTGGGACCACTACTTTAGCTTACAGAAAGGACCACTACTTTAGTTTGGGACCACTACTTTAGTTTACAGAACGGTTGGGATCACTACTTTAGTTTACAGAACGGTTGGGACCACTACTTTAGCTTACAGAAAGGTTGGGACCACTACATTAGTTTACAGAAAGGTTGGGACCACTACATTAGTTTACAGAAAGGTTGGGACCACTACATTAGTTTACAGAAAGGTTGGGACCACTACATTAGTTTACATCTGGGACCGACTACTTTTAGCTTACAGAAGTTTGGGACCTTACAGCTTACAGACAGTTTGGGATCACTACTTTAGCTTACAGAAAGGTTGGGACCACTACTTTAGTTTACAGAACGGTTGGGACCACTACTTTAGCTTACAGAACTGTTGGGACCACTACTTTAGCTTACAGAAAGGTTGGGACCTCTACATCAGCTTACAGACAGTTCGGGATCACTACTTTAGCTTACAGAACGGTTGGGACCACTACTTTAGCTTACAGAACGGTTGGGACCACTACTTTAGCTTACAGAAAGGTTGAGACCACTACTTTAGTTTACAGAACGGTTGGGACCACTACTTTAGCTTACAGAACTGTTGGGACCACTACTTTAGCTTACAGAAAGGTTGGGACCTCTACATCAGCTTACAGACAGTTCGGGATCACTACTTTAGCTTACAGAACGGTTGGGACCACTACTTTAGCTTACAGAAAGGTTGGGACCACTACTTTAGTTTACAGAACGGTTGGGACCACTACTTTAGCTTACAGAAAGGTTGGGACCACTACTTTAGTTTACAGAACGGTTGGGACCACTACTTTAGCTTACAGAAAGGTTGGGACCTCTACATCAGCTTACAGACAGTTTGGGATCACTACTTTAGCTTACAGAAAGGTTGGGACCACTACTTTAGTTTACAGAACGGTTGGGACCACTACTTTAGCTTACAGAAAGGTTGGGACCTCTACATCAGCTTACAGACAGTTTGGGATCACTACTTTAGCTTACAGAACGGTTGGGACCACTACTTTAGCTTACAGAACGGTTGGGACCACTACTTTAGCTTACAGAAAGGTTGGGACCACTACTTTAGCTTACAGAAAGGTTGGGACCACTACTTTAGCTTACAGAAAGGTTGGGACCACTACTTTAGTTTACAGAAAGGTTGGGACCACTACATTAGTTTACAGAAAGGTTGGGACCACTACTTTAGCTTACAGAACGGTTGGGACCACTACTTTAGCTTACAGAAAGGTTGGGACCACTACTTTAGTTTACAGAACGGTTGGGACCACTACTTTAGCTTACAGAAAGGTTGGGACCACTACTTTAGCTTACAGAAAGGTTTGGACCACTACTTTAGCTTACAGAACGGTTGGGACTGCAGCTACTTTAGCTTTACACAAACGGTTGGGACCACTACTTTAGTTTACAGAAAGGTTGGGATCACTACGTTAGCTTAGAGAAAGGTTGTGACCACTACTTTAATTTACAGAAAAGTTGGGACCACTACTTTAGCTTACAGAAAGGTTGGGACCACTACTTTAGCTTACAGAAAGGTTGGGACCACTACTTTAGCTTACAGAAAGGTTGGGACCACTACTTTAGCTTACAGAAAGGTTGGGACTACTACTTTAGCTTACAGAAAGGTTGGGACCACTACTTTAGCTTACAGAAAGCCTGCGTCAAAGCCAGTACTCTTCCATCAGTGGTTTCTCTAGCAATGTAGTTGACCTTTTGAGGCTACCAGCCACATTCACAAGTCACATTAGTCACCTCTTACGACACGCTTGAAGGAACAATAGTCCTATTCATTAATTCGTCTACTGTTTATGATGTGAAGCATCGCGTGCGAGGGTCAATTATTACTTTCTTATCTGCGTATTCATTGCAACCCGGCATGCTGTCTTATTGTACTATTGTCAAATATATCTTAGCCATTTGATCCCCCCTCTCCTGTGTCGTCTTGTATTCTTGATCTTTCACACTCTGGGGTTACTTTTAAGTGATAAGACATTCATTTTTTCTAAGAAATTGTCCCATTTTGTCCCTTGTTGCGTCCCGTTGTCCCGACCAATAAAAAAGGGACCAAACTATCTTTTTTCTTCTCCTTTATTAATGGAAGCTCAGACTAGCTTACTTGACCACATTAACTGGACACACCAAAGATAGAAGTCTCAGCTCGGACAACATAAGGATGAAAGCAGTCCTCATTTCACAGAAAACATTATCATATACTTCATCAAAAGGATTACTCTAAAACAAGTAGACAGATCAATATCTGGACACACTTTTGGCGCCGGATAGAAACTTCAGCTCGGACAAACAGAACTGACTTATATCGGTAAACTAAAGCACTCCAGAATATGCAGTCATATTGCATGACTCTGGAACAATACAGAACTGACTTATATCGGTAAACTAAAGCACTCCATAATATGCATTCATATTGCATGACTCTGGAACATGGAGAACAAGAAAAAAGATTATGAAAGCCAGAGGATAGTATTACAAGGCAGTCCGTGATCTGTAATTCCAGGGTATGAGAAATCGATGGAGAGCGAAATATACACGGAGAAGGGAATTAGATATACACGGAGAAGGGAATTAGATATACACGGAGAAGGGAATTAGATATTGTTGGTTAATGGCTATCAAGAAGTGTTATATTGCAGTTGGGTTTAGGCTTGGTGAAAATGTCTTCAGTCGTGCTGATATTCACGCGAATGTCGTAAGCTGGGTAAACGAATGGTTATAGCACGTTTCACTAGCTTTGCCCAACTTCAAAATGCTATATCTCAGCGAATATATAACGCATATAAGTGAAATTTTGTGTGTGAATTTGAAATGACATAGACCCTGTTAATTAAATTTTTCATTAAAATGCGGCCATTGGTTTCAATTTTAGTTTCTTTGCGATATAATATCAAAATTCTACTTGCCAACACACATCACACACACACACACACATATTGAAATGTCTACAGTAAATTATACGACCTCATTTGCACATGATTGGTTTAACAAACAATTGGCATGATTTTAGCGTGAAATTGCGTGAAATTGTACTTCTTGAACATAAAACAATTTATATCCTTTGTTATGCACACATTGTCAATCAGTGGCGTGTCTACAAAACGTATTGTGTGGTTAAGTAGGAAAAATGAGTCTGCGAGTACATTTTATGACATTACAGCAAATCACAAGTAGGATTTTTAAGTATTTCTGCAATGAAACTACTCGAGGAAAACTATATCATTCTATTTCAAACTCACAAAAGAGGACTATTCATGCATTGGGGATAAGCAAACGATCATTGCATCGCTGGATAGCGACATCTGAAATTTCTAATTCCAGTGTCTTACACACGAAAATTAGGCCAAGAGTGGTGGATAATTTTTGACAGAGAATTGATCTGCAGAGAAATGCGCAATATGTTTCACAATAATGAGGCAGTGACTTTAAGGAAATTGAAAATTTGGTTAAGAAAGAATAATGACATTGAAATTTCCAAATCTACGCTATGGAGGACTATTAGGAGTTTGGGATTCACTTTTAGAAAATATGTTGGTGGTAGAAACCTTATTTGTGAGAAGCCTCATATAGTTGCAATGAGAAGCAAATATTTACGCGAGGTCAGAGAAATGAGAAGAGATTGTTATGATTTTGTGTATTTAGATGAAACTTGGATCAGTGCGCATCACAGTAATGAACGAGAATGGCAATCATCTGATGGGACAACTAAGAGACTAGTACCAAGCAGCAAAGGACAGCGCCTAATAATTGCACATGCAAGAAGCAGCCATCATGGGCTTCTAAATAATCCTGAACTCATATTTGTTTCAAAATCCACAGATAATAGGGATTATCATACAGAGATGAATGGCAAGATATTTCAAGATTGGATTGTGAATCATGTACTTCCTCCATTGGATAGACCGTCGTGTTTGATAATGGACAATGCTTCATATCACAACGTTGTGGCACCAGAAGATAAAGTTCCTAATTCATCAAGTACTAAAGATGTAATAAAGATTTGGCTGACCGCCATCTCCAGTATAGCCAGGGATTATTGGAAGAAATGTGAGAACCATGTGTTACAAGAGGAAGAGGAATATTGGACGAATGATGGTTTGTCCTTCATTCCGCCGAGATTGATTATCAATTTCTCAGAGACATCTGATTATGATGCGGCTGAAGTTTAATTTCTTTAAAGATGACCTTACCGTTATTTACAAGCACAGTAGAGGAGCAACGTTCCATTATGATATTTATGAACCGCAAAGTGGTGATACCTATTGAAATACCTTGTAATTACATAAATGAAGGTCCAGTTTGGTAGCGCACTAAATGTCAATGACAAACAAAGTCACGAGTATCTCGCATGCAGATCATTTAAGAAATCATCTTCAACAGGTATTCATATGCAAACGTGATGGCCACATTATTGTAATAGTAGACACGCCTATTCCTAATCAATTCACAGAATCTGTGACTGAAGTGGTAAAATTTCTTTTCTCGACACACAGTAATTAGTATGCCGACAAAGATCAAAGGATTTCATTCGTTTATGGGAACTAGACAAGATGCACAGATATAAAGTATATATTTGTTGGGTCTAACCCAATATAATATCGTATGCAAAAAATGGCATTAATACATTGGACGGTTAATCAGATAATTACATTTGTTTGAGGGCAAAGCTAGTGAAACGTGCTATAGCATTATACTTTTAGTATGAACACAGCCACACACTATTTTTTAGCTCGTACAACAGTGTTAATGAAATCAATGAGTTGGTGAAGACTGGTCCACATCCAAATTTATTGACAGTAGCTCCAACAATAATTTATCATAATAATATCAGGTAGATTGCATTCAAAGGCATTCATTAAGGTCTAATGTCGGTCCATCGCAGTAAACAGCATAAGAGGCATACAGTTCATAGAATCTCAATTCTGGCCGTAAAAGACTAGCGATCAGGTTCGGATACGACGTGAACGAAGTATGGCGGCAAATATATATATGCTGACGATCGAATATGATTACCTCAAAAATACAGTCACAATACTCCAATGGTGAAGCTGTAACTCTTGACGGCCCATAAATACCATCTTAGTAAATCGTGGCGACCAATCTCATTAAAAGCCACTGGAAAAATATCGAATAACACATCCACAACGGGAGCATAACAATGGCACGTCTAGGCAAGTCGATTGACATTTTGAAAGGCACCGGAAAACTGACCCTTCGGCTGCGCATGAGCAGACGGTACATACGTCACATAATATATATATATATATATATATATATATATATATATATATATATATATATATATATATATATATATATATATATACAAGTATATATATATATAAATATATATATATATACATATATATACATATATATATATATATATATATATATATATATATATATATATATATATATATATATATATATATAGAACTATATATATAGGTAAAGGAACCCGTTACACCCCACTTTGAGGCATATGGGAATATGGTGTTAGGCCCATATTATCTTGACCGTCGGCACACGAGGGGTGATGTGGTCGGCATCACGCCGGCCGCCTTAACCTTCCCAGAGTAGCTCTGGTACCCATTTGGGGCTGGGTCGACCCAGGAGCCGTTTGTGGCCTAAAAATTATCCGCCTCATCTGGGGATCGAACCATAGACCACTGCGCTAGGAAGCCAGTGCACTAACCACTATGCTACCGCGGCTCCTATATATATATATATATATATATATATATATATATATATATATATATATATATATATATATATATAAATATATATAAAAGTATACCCGTATATATATATATATGATATATATATGGGAATATATATGTTAGGCTATATATATATATATATATATATATATATATATATATATATATATATATATATATATCTATATATATTATATATGGGTATATATAAGTATATATAATGGCCTATAAATATTATATATATATATATATATATATATATATATATACATATATATATATATATATATATATATATATATATATATATTAGCTAATGCAGACAGCTGTATTTCAGCAAAGCATTGACATACGCCTGTGCGCCAAAGCCTTACACAACAACCTCTCGGGAAAAAAAAAAAAAATTTTTTTTCAAACATTCCCCTAATCACAGAACGGCCAAAATTAAGTACATCATAATAATAAATCGTCAACAGCAGAACAATAAATTGTCAAAGTCCAGTCGAAGTCAAATCTACTGGAAATATTAATGAAAGTGCATGAAAAAGACTGTCATCCGTCATAGCATTATCATAAGAATATGACAAGCAGAAACAAAGAAATGTTAACTACCAATACAATAAAGAAAAGAACATCTTAAAGTGTATATGTTAAAGTAATGATATCACTATGGCAAAAGAGAATTGTTACATAAAGAGAATCAACCTATTAAAACATGTGAAATATAAGCAGGGTTATGTCCGTTAGGGAACATTAAGAAAAAAAGTGCCGATAGAAAAAAAAAATTCGACAAGCAAAGAAAAATTTACAATTTCCGAATATGTAAGAAAAAATTGGTAAAAGAAGAGAAAAACTAATAATTAAGAGTGAGGTAATAAAATATGAAGGAAAAAAAATGAAAAAGTTACAAGAATTTAAGGTAGTAGGCTACCCACAAAAGATTTTAAAAAATAAAAATCCAACAATTTTCATTTGCATGCTTTAAATCATCGTCAACATGTTCTTGTACTAAAAATAATTCATAGAAGCTTAGAGATACTCTGGTGTGATAGGAATCAGTGTTTTTCTACACACACCCACTTGAGTGATTTGCATAGCAACCAATGTTTATAGTTGGTTACCTTGTGAATAATGACCCAACATGAAGGTGCGTAATTGTAAAACTGCGAAATTATAATTATACTGAGGCAACAGGAGAAAGATATTTATAACTTTTCCAAGAGGAATCACTCAATGATTTCTTATGAATTTTTCAAAAGTGTGTGTCTAGAAAGCTTTGATCGTAAATTTCAGCATTTGTTACATGCATTGTGCATTTTCACCCACATCAACTCTATTTATTGCTAGACCTAGTTTTATACTGTATAATAGTAGTTAGCAGAGCTTCTTTTGTTCACAATGGGAAATAAGACAAAGTAAGTTCCTTGGAAATCGGTACACCAACAAACCGTTGCCTGAAAATGAGACACCTATTGTCGATAGTGGCGCTATAAAGCCTCTGTGCTCCTCAGCAAAGAAAATAAAGGTCCAAGAAAGTGAAGGACAAGCTAAAAATGACAACAGAGGAAATGTGTTTATCATTATGGATGTAAAACTGCTGATTGGGTTTTTATGCGCTAACTTTAGATGTGACAAATGTTATCAGTACTCACTGACCTGTGAGATCGTCGAAAAGACTCGGGATGGCTTTTGTCATGAAATCAGTATCAAGTGCACAAACTGTGTCGAATGGAATGCCAATTTCAATACTTCTGATGTTTCATCTCCAGCTACTCACAAACACAAAGAAGTAAATGTGCGAATGGTGGCATTTGTGCGTTCTATTGGGAAAGGCCAGAGTGCATTGCAGAATTTTTCAATATACATGAACACAAGTCAACCCATGGCAAAGAAAGCATACAGGAGAACGCTGCACAGGATCTATTCAGCAAGTAAGGACATTGCAATGGAAAGACCCTAAGAGCACCGAAAAGGGGATTCATAGACACTGCAGCTGCTGTAGAAGGAGACCTTTATTCAACAGGAGCTCATTAAACTTCATTTTGTGAGTTCTTTTTCTGTTTTTCTTTGATTTCTCGGAATTGTCTTTTCAACATAATTGGTGATCTTTGAAACAAGATATCTCTGGATCTGTACATTCAATTGACATGAAAATTAACACAGTTGGTTGTCATATAATCTTACAGATTCTGACCTAAAATGGATACAATTGAATTCAAAGTTTTAGTTTTATGACCATCATGCATATATAATGAGGCACAAATATCAAACATTCCAGAAATATAAATTTTGAAAATTCATTAAAAATTAACCTTTCTGTCAATCTCTGTCATTTTAAATCATGACCTCACGCTATACATAATGATTCAATTTGCCAAGTTTCAGTCAGATCCTTGTACAAATAACATAGTTATGAGGTTTTGAAAAAGGTGTATAATTTATTCACTACGGCGGCCATATTGGATAGCTAATTTGCATAATTAATGAGGTCATTATGTGGACAAAAATTTTAAGTCCATACTAACACTATACCCATGGTTGTTTGATTCTGAAAGGAAAATTTGAGTTTTTTACCCTATCAAGGTATACCTTAAACATCGTGTAGTTTTCATAATGATCTATTGGTAAATATGGTACTGCATTGTTTCAAAGTGGCAACAATATGTCTATCACACGTGCTTATAGCACTGAAGTAGAGTTATGCATTTGACACGAAAGTAGATCGTTAATAAGCAACAAAATGTTCAGGTCCTCATAATGAAGGTATCGAATGTCAGTCATCGAATGTAAGTGAGTGGATCACGTAAATACATTTGACAGTCACGCAGCAGTACTGAATGTCAACCATGCGCTTAAATGTGGATCACACAACAATGTTAATTAGTATCATTAAAGTTTTGTTGAGGGCAGCGGGAGAGTACGTCAGCTAACACGTTTTCAGTGCCCGGAATAGCTTGGACATCAAATGCGAACGATTGCATCAAAATAGAATAATGCGCAACCCTAGGATTCCGGTGGTTCGATTTCATGAGGAATGACAGAGAGTGCTGGTCTGATTGTATAATAAATCTTGATCCAAGAAGGTACCTCTCCAGTTTCAAAACAGCCCATACGATGGCGAGCAATTCGCGCTCAATCGCTGGAAACCTTCTTTCTGCGTCAGTCAGTTTCCGTGATATGTACATGTTAGGGTGAAGTGTACCGTCGAAATTCTGCATCAATACAGCACCGACACCTTTGGAAGACGCATCTGTGCGAAGATAAAATGTCAAATATTTATTTGGTAGCCTCAAAATTGGAGGAGTTGAAAATAAATTTTTAATATTAGCTAAGGCTGCTTGGCACTCTTGAGACCATTGCACATGATTGGGAGAGCCCTTTCTTAATAAAGCAGACAGATCAGCAGTGACATTGGATAGATTCGAAATGAATCGACTGTAAAATTTAATAAGGCCGAGAATACTGCGAACTTGTTTCTTAGTTGTAGGCACAGATATGTTCAAAATCTTGGACACATTAGACAGTTCAGTTTTAAGCAAACCCATGACTAACTCTACGACCAAGGAAAGATATTTCTCCAAATCAGACACAAATTTTAGAAGGTTTGGCAGTTAGATGGTGTGAACGTAAAGTGCCAAGCAATGAAGTGAGACCTAAGAAATGATTTTCCCAAGAAGTACTAAAGAGACATATGTCATCTATATATGTAATAATATCAGACCTGTTAGAAAAGATTTTACGCATCATCCTGACAAATGTGGCAGGAGCATTCATCAGTCCAAAAGACATAAAATTCCATTGAAATAAACCCTTAGGTGTTGTAAAAGCAGTGAGGGGCTTAGCAGTTTCAGATAAAGGAACCTCCCGTATCCCTTAGTGAGATCAAACTTAGTGAAAAAACAGCTGTAGCAAGTCTAGGCAAAAAAAGTCTTCTAATAAAGGTAAAGGTTCAGCATCGAAGACAGTAACATTATTAAGTTTGTGATAGTCAATACGTAGTCTTATATTGTTATGTTTCTTTCTAGCAATGACCATCGGGAAAGCAAATGCAGAATTGGATGGTTCGATAATACCCAAACGAAGCATGTCGTCAAGTTCTTTATTAACCTAATCCTGAAAATGGATAGGTATGGGGTATGGTCGAACTCGAATAGGTCGATCATCTGTGAGAATGATATCATGAGAGATAACCGATGTATGACCAGGGATGTCTGTCAGAACATCCGGGAAAGATTGAAGATCACACACCTGCTGACATTGGTGGGATGATAAATCCGTACAGATAGAAACATCCTTCCATGTCTCAGTAGCAGTTAAAGGCATAACAGGAAGATCCATAGGTAAGTCAGGAAAAGCAGATTCTTCCTTCTAAATCACAGATAGGGGGAAAAAATGAGTAGTATGCCTTGTGTGCTCATTTACTGCATGAAAGACAGCCTGGAGATATTCAGGTCGAGTATGGAATTCTTTGAGCATTCATTCATTCATAACCCTCCACTCCCAAAGGAGCATAGGCCTTCAACAAACACATACCAAGTCCTCTTGTCACGTGCCATCATCTCAAGTTCTTTCCACGTTCTCCTTATCATTTTCACCTCTGTTTCCAGCTCTCATCTCCATGTGCTTCTTGGTCTACCTCTGCTTCTCTTGCCCTGGGGATTCCAGAACAAGGACTGCCTTGTAATGCTATCAACAGGTTTCCTCAGTGTGTGTCCTATCCATCGCCATCGTCTTCTTCTCATCTCTTGTTCCACTGGCACTTGTCTAGTTCTTGTCATCAGTTCCACGTTGAAAAGTTTTGTTTTTTCCTTAACGTCAAGTATATAGTCATCATCAGAAATACGTGAAAGAACTCTGTAAGGACCACTCCAAGCAATGAGTAGTCTGTTTTCCTTTCTAGGAAGAAGAACAAAAGCTTCATTCCCCAGGCACTAGGTGTCTTAATCGTCTGTTACGATTCTGAAACTGACAAGCCTTTTCTTTAGCAGTTTCCAAAGATGCTATTACCAACTGACAAGCATCAATTATCTTACGCCGGAGGTTAACGACATACTCATAAGATGACTGGATGTCCTGCGTCATCTCAGAGTCAGTGAGCAAATCTTTAATAAGAGACATGGGACCTCTAGGTTGAGCTCCGAAGACAAGCTCGAATGGCGAGAAACCGGTCTGCTCATTTGGTACCTCACGGTACGCAAACAGCACGGCGGGTAAAATCCTGTCCCAGTCTTGTGGAAAGCTGACTGTAACTTTGCCTAATAATTGTTTAAGCGTCCTGTTTAGCCGTTCTACCATGCCATTGCTCATTGGATGGTACACGGAGCTAAGCGATCTGTCAATGTTTAGTTGTTGCATAACACCGGTCATGGCCTCAGAGACAAACTAAGTACCCCTGTCCGATAGAAGTTTTCTAGGGAAACCTAGCCTGGAAAAGATTAAGAAAAGAGCATCAGCCACGTCTGAGGTGGTGATATTCTTCAGAGGTATAGCCTCTGGCCAGAGAGTACACATGTCAATACAAGTGAGGACATACCTGTGTCCTCTTGCGGACATAACAGGAAGTGGACCAATAACGTCTATGGCCATCTTCTCAAAGGGACGTACAGGTATATCTGAAGCCTGTATCGGTGCCATGTGATAGGCTCCCTTTGCTTTGACCTGGCAAGTAACACAAAAGCGACAATAAGTAGCAACATCCCTGGATACACTAGGCCAAAGGAAGGAAGAGAGCACCCTTGACCTTGTCCTAGAGTAGCCCATGTAGCCAGCACAATGAGAATCATGGGCGTGTAGCAGGATATAAGTTCTAAGCTGTTTAGGAACCATGACCTGTTGTTTAAGAGCAGAAGAATCTTTAAACATTCTGATCAAGATACCATTCTTAAGGTTGTACCATTGACGAAGGAAATTATTTACAACCATCTCCTCACCACTTACCAAACGAAAAAAATTCCGCAAAGAATCATCATCTCTTTGCAGTGTTGCAAAAGATTCTTTATTAATGGTAGCATGAAAATCATGATCCTGATTTTCAGGCACAATAGTATCAGTTGCCTGGGCTTGTGCTTGAGCCCTAGTTGTAACTGCATTCGCAGTTAAAATGTTTTGCCGTTCCCACTCAGTAATTTCGTCAGGTTTACATTCTTTGCCACCGTGAATACGGCCAACAATAAGATCAGTGATTGGGTTTTTTAATAGACACACTTTAATTCTCCCTGTAAAAAATGGAGTCGCTATGTGAACAACAGCTGTGGGATAGAACTCTACCGTTCCCCCAAATGTGACACATTTAACGAAGGGTCAGTTTTCCGGTGCCTTTCAAAATATATATAGCTAATGCAGACAGCTGTATTTCAGCAAAGGATTGACATACGCCTGTGCGCAAAAGCATTACACAACAGATATACACGGAGAAGGGAAATAGATATACACGGAGAAAGGAAATAGATATACACGGAGAAGGGAATTAGATATACACGAGAAAGGGAATTAGATATACACATAAAAAGGATAAAAAAGACATTTAAAAATCTTGAACAGACGGCTCAGATCAGGACGTTTTGGCATCAATTTGTTGAGTGTCTGTTCTCTGCATGAAGCTGAATGGCAGGGAATAAATGAGTTTTAGAAAATTACAAGGAAAAACTCGCTTTCAACTGAAGTCAGAAAAATAGTTGTATTGTATAGAGCCTATACTGTCATATGGAAGCGTGCCACACTGACAATCAATAAACAAGCAAGAATATCCCTGGAGGAAATAAGCGTATGGTTTTTAAATAAGGTTAAGAATACTATTTATGGTTTAAAGACAAAAAACAAATGGTAATGTCCTGAAAATGGTAAATATCCACAGTAAACTTATTTCAGCCCGTTACAAGTGGTGATAATGTTTACGGTTACTGAAGAGACGAGATTCAAAGTGATAATATTCACATTTATTGAGTAGGGGAAAAAACTTTGGGATAACATTCACAATTATTGAGCCAGGAAAAAAAACACTTTATTCTAACATTCACAATTATTGAGTGTGGGACATAGACACACTGTGATAACATTCACAATTATTGAGTGAGGAAAAGAGATACATTGTGATAACATTCACAATTATTGAGCCAGGAAAAAAGACACATTGTGATAACATTCACAATTATTGAGCCAGGGAAAAAAGACACTTTGTGATAACATTTACATCTATTGAGCCAGGAAAAAAAGACACGAGGTGTGAAATTCACAGTGACTTAGGACACAATACAGACAGCTGTAAAGGAAAGACTATGTTGTGATTGACATAGACAGGGGAAAACTTGAATAGGTGGCACATGACATGACATGACAGGACAGCTTGGCATTTTTCTTGAGGACCTGTACATCACATGTAGCTGAAACAGATATATGATTATGGTGGTGATGGTAATGATGATGATGATGGTGATGGTGATGATGATGATGGTCCTGGGCAGTTGAACAAAGTGATACGAAAAACATTCAATAAAATAGGTCACACTCAGAATTGCGGAAGTGAATTTTGTAAGTACATCGCCCATATCGGTAGATACAGCTACTGAAAATGAAAAACAAGACAGGGTGTCATTGTATCATGGTCTTGCTTTGTTAGTTTTAAACTTAATTAATTTGTTTAAATAAACACAGCTAACACTAACAGGGTTGTGGAGTCAGCCAAACACTAACAGGGTTGTGGAGTCAGCCAAACACTAACAGGGTTGTGGAGTCAGCCAAACACTAACAGGGTTGTGGAGTCAGCCAAACACTAACAGGGTTGTGGAGTCAGCCAAACACTAACAGGGTTGTGGAGTCAGCCAAACACTAACAGGGTTGTGGAGTCAGCCAAACACTAACATGGTTGTGGAGTTAGCCACACACTAACAGGGTTGTGGAGTCAGCCAAACACTAACAGGGTTGTGGAGTCAGCCAAACACTAACAGGGTTGTGGAGTCAGCCAAACACTAACAGGGTTGTGGAGTCAGCCAAACACTAACAGGGTTGTGGAGTCAGCCAAACACTAACATGGTTGTGGAGTTAGCCACACACTAACAGGGTTGTAGAGTCAGCCAAACACTAACAGGGTTGTGGAGTCAGCCAAATACTTACAGGGTTGTGGAGTCAGCCAAACACTAACAGGGTTGTGGAGTCAGCCAAACACTAACAGGGTTGTGGAGTCAGCCACACACTAACAGGGTTGTTGAGTTAGCCAAAATATACTACGACTCCTGACATGTTAGAAGTCCGACTCCAGGCAGAACCGACTGTTGGCATCCGAGGACCAGGATCTGATGGCTGTCACCTGGATGTCAGTGGCACCGTGGTGGCCAGAACCATTGAAGTGGATGGCCACAGGTGTGAATTTAAACTGAGAGATGTCGCAGAGGTGTCTGCAGAATCGGTCTCCCAGTTGTGTGCCTGTTTGGCCAATGTAAGTAATATTGCACCATGTGCATATCCAATACCATAATTCCCGCCGTAAGTACGTCGGTCGGTCGGTCACATCATGCACACCTTCATTTGCGCACTTTTCTATTTTCGAAAGAGTGCATTAACTTTCAACCACAAATAAGGAGTGCAACTGTGGTTGAAAGTTGACAATAATTGTATTGTTTCCCTTATATGTACTCTCCCGAAAATAGAAAAGTGCGCAAATGGCGGTGTGCATGAACAGTTTGATTATTTATTACAAATAAGGGAGGGAAACCTGAGGCCTGTAAACAGTAAATTAATATGAAATTAATATGAAACAAATATAAAGGTATGTTATCAGGCACTCGCAGGAAATAAAGAAGTAGAACACCAGACAACAGAAAAACAACAGACATGAGTGGCTTACCCAGG
>JAMPIV010021059.1:0-50906 GCA_024509875.1 Oreohelix idahoensis
GTAACAAGCCATAGCAAATCTGAAAATCGTATTTTGCAGTAGTGATTTCCTACTCGCTTATTGATCGCCAGTCAGAGCATTGTGGCTTCCAACATATCTAGCAGCCCAGCGTCTTTAGCAGAATTTAAATCACCAGACTTTATGTGCTTAAACGGAGCACTCAGTCAAACCATAGTCCAAGCCAGCCCAAACCGGATTTACTACCAAGTACGCAAGAAAAATTCTAAGCGCCGGATAAGAGCGCACTGGACCATTTGTCCTAAAGTAACTTCGTCTTGTGTGTATTTCTGGTCATTTAAACCTCCGCACTTATGAGCGGTCAGCCGGATGATAGACAGAGTCTTCTCAGCCCATCGCGCCATTAGGGTGTCACCAACGATAGCGCCTACAGTGGATTTATTTATGTTATTCCATCACCTATGAAGGATAGCTACACGTAAAGACACTTACTGGAGTTATTGCATTTGGTCCCACGAAAACGGACGGATTGGAACTCTGTTTATTTATTTCTGGATGTTCTACATGTTTTATGTTGGTGGTCTGTGTGTTCGTTGGTGTGTATTTGCATATTTGTGATTATTGATGTAATTTTGGGTTGTTTGTGCTGATATGCATTATTTTCATATATTTCTTCTTTAATAAATTTTACTCATTTATTAATGCGCTGTTCACGACCCTTTCATCCATAATTAACATTTTAAGCTCTTTACTATAGTCTCTATTTATGATCCAGAGAAAAGAGGAAGAGCAGGCGGTGCTTAGACTATATAAGTGTGTTGAGGCTTGGAGAGAGAGATAACTTTAAATAAACCTTCTTCCAGGTTGGTCTCAAGTCCACCTCCTATTTACACCTTTCCTATGTGTAATCTATAACTTTGTCAGTTCATTATCATTGTCGATTTCACTACTATTGTCTAACTCGACAAATACTCTTACACTTTAACTCAACCACGACAAATACACACGACAGCATGTAAGGATTCCGTGTCTATCTATTAACATATGAAATAGTGGATAGTGATAATGGACACAGTTGGCGCCGCTCAGCCCACTATTTTTTAAGTAATAGCCTCCGTGTATGGACAAGTTATAAGTCAATTTGACACTGCGTTTAGTTTGTTGTGTTTTAAAGGAATACAAAATATGATGAGCAGAATGGATGGACAGATGTTAATACTATATTATAACCTCTTGACTGATGGTACTACTGGAGATCAAAATGAAAGAATAAATGTCAATATATGTTCGGCTGAATCGGAGTCTATTCTCTAGATGTGTTTATCTTGGTCAAAGTTTGAAGTTTCAATATTATTTGTCTTAAAACCAGGATGTGAAGTCGGAGTCGTAGAAGAGGTCATTTTTAGTGAAGTCGGAGTCGGTACAAAATGTCTCGACTACAAATAACATTTTAAAGTACAACTTCTAAGACTATTTTCGTGTTAAAGTACATCCATTTTTACATAATGTAGGAAAATTTCAGTTATCACAATTGGAAATTTGTTATCACATTTAGAAAAAAGCACACAAAAAATGAAAATAAACTATATACTCCGTTAATTGTCCGGTCATTGTTAAAAGAAAACTATTATGCCTTTCGGTGTTTGAAAAAGCAGTCATTTGTGTGCAGGTGTGGATGATTTGCAATTTTGTATTAATTTATGAGAGGCCATCTCCAATCCAACCTGCAAGTCTGGAAGGAAGAGCTGGAGAAGAGAGGGATTGTCGTAAGCAGCTCTAAAACAAAATCCATGGCAATATCACGAGAAGAAAGAAGACATCAGATTAAGATGGGAGAACAGGTCCTGGAGCAGGTCGACTACTTTAAATACCTCGGATCTATTATAGACCGAAAGGGAAGCATCAAAGAAGAGTTGGCCACTCAAAAGCAGCAGCTGTGAGACTTTTTCAGGCAATAAATCGAGGATTCCTCAGGAAGAGAGAGGTTGGTAAGAAAACGAAGATGGCTGTATACCGCTCCACCTATGTCCCAGTCTTGACATATGGATGCGAGTCATGGGCAATGACTACAAACCACAAAAGCCATATCCAAACCTCAGAAATGAGGTATCTGAGGAAGGTGGTTGAAGTAACAAGAAGAGACATGGTCCGCAACCAGATGATACGTCAAGGCCTAAAAACCCACCCCCTGCAGACCCAAGTAGAACAGTCCCAACTAAGATGGGTTGGCCATGTCTGCAGAATGGGAGAAGATCGGCTACCACGACAAGCATGGGAAACAAAGAGCCAGGGATCCAGACCCCCAGGACAACCCAGAGTCCGCTGGGAGGTCAACATTAGACAATCTTTCAAGGACCGAGAACTAGAATGGAACCAGGCCAGGAGGAAGACAGGCGATAGGATAGAATGGCGCTCTCTCTTCCAAACCTCTACACCTCACGATAGAAGGGGAACGACTAAGTAAGTAAGTAAGTAAGTATTACTGTATGAATGAGTGAATATTGTAAAATATAGTCTACGAAAGCCACGTATTCATTTATTCGCACACATATCATAATACATATAACTCCATATAAGTGCATAATGTATGACATATCTCTAGTTTTAAAAAAAAACTTAAAAAAATAACTGTAGTCGGAGTTGGAGTCGGACTTCTAAAATTTCCGTAGTCGTAGTCGGAACATTTTTTGGCCGACTCCTCAATCCTGGTTAAATCCTCCACCAAGTAACAGTATGTATGTATTTTAAATACGTAATTCATTATTAACTGTAAGTTATGTAAGTGTAAATAGTAAAGAGCCAAGTCCTCCTGTCATGTGTCATAAGAAGGGACGAATTAAGAACTCCGGGGGACCTAGGCTATTAAGATATTGTGGGGCCCCTCTCCAATCTTCTAAAAAGTAAAACTAAAAGAAAAAAATAACTAAAGTATTTCAGATAACTGTTTTTATTAATATATAATAATATGCAAAAAATAAAAATAAAAACAAGTGTTCGCTACAGCCCTTAGATTTTGTTAAAATTATTGGGGCCCCTACAAAGAAAACATAATTTTAAAAAAGGAAAAAAGCGGCGGTGGAAGTAAGTAATAAACTAACTGTTGTATAGATACTATTGCCATGCACGCACGAGCATACTATCGTGCACGTGCCGTTGCTGTAGATCTGTGTGCGTTATGACACCGTTGCTTTTTTCGCGGCGGCCCCTGTAAGCTCGGGACCGTAGTCCCGTGTCTAGTGGGTGATAAAGGTAAAGGATCCTCGTTACACGCCCGCTAAGGCATATTGGGAATATGGTGTTGGGCCCATATGTTCTTGACCATCAGCACACTAGGGGTGATGTGGTGAGCATCACGCCGGCCGCCTTAACCTTCCCAGAGTTGCTCTGGTACCCAATTCATGAGGCTGGATCGACCACGGAGCCGTTTGTGATCTAACAAATCCCACCTCAACTGGGGATTAAACCTTGGACCACTAACCACTGCGCTACCGCGACATATATGTCTAGGTGGCCTGAGGAGTAATCTGGCGCTGGCCATTAGCTCAATGGCTTTTTGTATTTTCTTCATAATTTTCACTTCTTTTTTTCCAGCTTCACTTTCCTTTAAAAAAAGTTTTTGTAGCTTAAAATTTCAACTGGATCCGGTCCCAAGTCGAACTTTCCTTAGTTGCGTTCTTTAAGTGTGGCTGGTTAGAGTGCTCCTATTCTTTGCTCCCATTTCGGGGCCCCCGTTTACACGCGGGTGAAATACTATAGTAAACGTATTACATACAGTAAATCTTAGATTAATCAGAACCTCGATTTAACATAATTCGGATTTAACTAACAAAATTTCCCTGTTCAAAATTCAGTACGCACCGTTTTTATCATTGTTAAGTCTCATTTCAGTCCTGTTTTGGTCTAGGAGAGTTTAACATTAAAATACTTGTATGTACAGGCCGAATTGTTGGTTAGCTCCCTTGAGTAGCTGTTAGTGTGTTTTAAAAATATATGGTCACGAACCTTCGTGAATGTTCTAGATACAGAATGGCCTAGAACGTGGGTGAACGGAATTCATCGCAAGCGCTGAAATCGCGCTGAGATGAATTGGTACTGAGCTGTTTTTTTTAGCGGGGGGGGGGGGGGGGGGGGGGGGAATTTTTCGAGTCAGTCGAGATGCGGAGATAGTTCTGAGTAGGGGTTGACGTTTTATCGTCAGTGTGTCCCCGAGGATATATGATATTTAGTGGTGAAAGGATATTTGAGATTTCCGAAGTATTTTTTAAAAGCCATGGATATGAGGCTTAGTTTTTGTGTACCGCAGAATGTACGTTATTGGTGAATTTTCAAGCCATGGATAGGCCAGTATATATGCATAACTTTGATGGGGATATTTTTGAAGTTTCGACAGAGTATTACTGGGAAAGTGTTTTCTCCCATGAGTTGTATTAACCCAGGCCTTGGGGTATATTGATTCAGACGATATAGTTATTATCGTATACTGCGACATGTGCAATTCCCCTTTAATATGGATAATTTGATCATGAAGTTTATGATGATGAGCTGCCGTACTTATGCAGCCGTTGTGCTTGGATTTTTCATACTATGCACTTAACTACCTATGGATTTGATGTTTACCTGAGGTGTCATAATTGATCGTGAACTGTAACCTGTGTAATCTGTGACAGTGTACTGCTAGTGATGTCCTCGTGACTGTTGCATAATAAACTGTGTATAACGTTCCTTAGAGTTGCAACATTTCCTGACTATTATATGTGCTTTTGGTGTGTGTGATTATTATTGACTTACTTTAGGACTACATGCATTCGCGTTCATTGATGTCTATACACCCACACACCTGTCGGCCACCTGTAAGCCCGACGTATGCTGATCGCCTTCATCAGCGCACATAATAACATTTACATTCTTCCTGGAGCCACCCCTATCAATCTATACTTTACGACTTCAACAGTGGTGGCCTCTCTTACACCATAGATTTACCAACCTTTAACAGTGGTCGCCAGTGATATGGGGCTTTGGATTACTAATGACATTGTATTTACTACAAGAAGTTGCAGTGTTACCAGTCCAAGTTTACTGCGAGCAAGTTCCTACTACGGAAGGATATTTTCTTACAAGTTCATCATGTCAAGAATCTAAGAAGTGGAAAATACCTGTACCTTGCATCGTAGAGTTCCTGTACCCCTCAACGGTGGATTCTCTTTTCGTTGGACTGTGTTATCTATGTATATCATTGCTGCTGTTGTGAAGGCCGGGATTTTTTTTCATTTTCCAGATAAGTGGTTGTTTTGTTTGTTGTAAACTGTACCTCTGTTTGGTGTACATTGAGCCTTCCTCAGCACATAAGCTAATTATATTCCTTGTCTTCTATGTTATATGTTTCTATGTCATATATGTTATATTTCAGCGGGCAGGTTGGGTGGAGACTTTCGTAGGATATCCCACTTCACCGAGGGACTACGAAAGCGTTCTATAGTGACTGTTTTGTCTAAGTTCGTGTCGTAAAAGATTCCATGATATAATTCTGGGCATACTCTGTTTACGCCGGATTCAGTCATCTGTATTATTGTTTAGGTGTGATGAAATGTCTTAGTGTTGTTTTCGTTATATTTTCCTCTGTTATTTAGTTCTTGATTAAATTGTTTGTGAGTGTTTGTCTCCCCTTTCTATTGCTTATTTTTATACAAATGTATTGTTACATTATTCGCAGCTGTCATTGCAAGCTTTGCAATATTTTTTTCTTTATTTCTGCTTTCTTTCTTTAGTTGATTCCTGCGAACGTGGTCATTTGTGCACTATATCTTGTCTTTGTCACTCTTGTCTGTACTGTTTATTTTGTCATACACTGTCAATATATTTTGTCATGCACTATCAATATTATAATGCACAATAGATATAGAGGTGATTAATTATATTATTAATAGTAAGGTAATTATACAGGTTCTAGATTAAGGACTTGTCACCCACTGAGTTGGGATAAAGTGAGTTTCTTCAGGAATACATTGATATAAGTTATCTATATCACATAATTAGACGTAATGTCTAGTTTGGATTATTTCATTGAGCAAGTGAGATCCCTTGGGATGACTAATGAGGAAGTAAGAGAATTCGCACTTGTTGAATATGCCAAGGCGCAGAAGGCTGAAGAAAAGAAACAGAAAATGGAAAATGAGAAACAGAAAATGGAAGCAGAAGATAGAAGATTGCAGATGCAGGCAGATGAGAGAAAATTCCAAATGGAAATGGAAAAACAGAAATTAGAAGCTGAAGAGAGAAAACAGAAATTAGAAGCTGAAGAGAAAAAAAATCAACAGCAAATGCAAATGGAGGCTGAAAAACAGAAAATGGAACACGAGGAAAGAATCTTAGCTATGGAGCTGGAGAAAATAAAGGTAGTGAATATTGGTAATACACAAAATGAGACAAATAATCAAACAACTGCTAATAAGGCAAATACTAAATCTTATGATATTAAATTGCCTGTCTTTAACCCTACCTGTGACGATATCTCATTCTATCTAAATAGATTTGAACTTTCATGCGAATCTCAAAAGATAGACGAGTCAGGATATTGTGAGCAACTTAGGAAGTTATTTAAGGGTGAAGCTTTAATTACTATAAGTATGTTGGAAGGTCAGACATGAATAACTATGATGTTGCCAGAGCGGCCTTATTAAAAAAATACCAACTGGATGAATAAGGTTATCGTCTGCGCTTTAAGACTCTGTTGCCAGAAACAGGGAAAGATTTTTCAGACTTTATATCAAATATTCGCCTTACGTTTTCACGTTGGGTTGAACTTTCAAAAACTGAACACACATATGAAGCCCTTATGGACTTATTGCTTCGCGACAAAGTCATGTCGTCAGTTAGTAAATCTTGTCTTTCCTTTCTACATGAACGAAAGCCTCCAAACTTAAAAGATATGGAACAATATTGTCGCCAATACGTCACGGCACATCCAAATGAAACTGTTAGCAATTCTAAAATCGAAGAAGGTTTACCCGTGGCTTCAGCAATACCATATGATCCCAATTTGCGACGTAGATCTCAAAGTGCTGAACGCAATTTTGGTAGGAGAGATAATCGAAATTTTAGACAGAATCAATGGGGTCCATCACTTAGTGATTCTACTTCTTCAAGAAATTGGAGACAATTTAACGGTCCTCAAAATGTTGGTCCCAATAATTATGGAAATTTTGGAAGAGGTAACTACAATAGAGGTTATCAATCTTATAATGATTTTTCTCGGAGACAACAAAACCCATCAAATAGATATTTTGACCAAAGGGGAAATAGTAATCGCGACAATGCTAACTGGGATTCAAATCAGAACAGTAGTTTCAATAGAGCGAATAACAATGCTCTCAATAGAGATAATAGTCGTGATAGATCGCGAATGACGGTAGATCTCAAAATGATAGATCGCGATATGACAGTAGATCTCCAAATAATAATAGATCTTATTGTCATGCTAACTCTGCTCAACAAGAGCCCCAAGTTATTAATAGTCAAGGTAACAATAATAATAGCGTCTCTAACACTATTGCCTGCTCTGCTTTCGATTTCGAGAGAGCGTCTCAGTGCCCGGAATGCACAACTTTGTTCTAACCTACAGCTATAACTACCTTGAGTTGCGGTCATCCTCTACCCGCTCTTCCTGCCTTAGCTGCGCATGACGGAAGAGGGTCTCTTACTCTACATAAGGGTTTTGTGAATAATAATCCAGTCTCTGTGCTTTTTTATTCGGGATGCACGACTGTTGGGATTAGACAGTCGCTAGTCCATCCATCTTGCGCAACTGGTAATATGGTGAAATGTGTGACATTCGGTGGGACAGTGCAGACTTTTCCGACTGCCATAGTTCACATTGCCATACCATTTTTCACTGGTTATATACACGCATGTTTGCTCAGAGCACCTATTGCCGACCTTACTGTCGGACAGATACATGGTATAAAGGTGTGTACACCAGAACAAATTGCTGCTTGGGAACAGCAACATCGCCTTACTACGTCCACCTTAGGGACTATGCCAAAATGTTATCACCAGGTGCATTCTGCAGACGTCATACATTCTGCTAATTTTGTGCAATCTTGCATTATAGATGATACAATTGATCATCATGCTAATTTTGGTGCTTCTTTTAGCCCAGTACGACATACCTCAGTACGTCGTTACTCTAACTTTGATTCTTCTTTAGCTACTATCATAGAAGAAGATCCTTCAGTTTTGACAGACACACACACTAACTTTATAACTACGACTGAATCTACATCCAGTCACGTTGATTGCAACTTCTTTGCTGCAATAACTAGTGTTTTCTTTGCTACATGTACGGACTTAGTTGTTAGTACATATCTATACCTTATGAGTTTCTTTACCTTTCTTATTGGGCCAGTTAGCTCAGTATCTTCGTCTTTTTCGACTTTTTGTCGTACTTACTGCTTTTCTTTTAAACTTCGACAAAGGTCCAAGTTTATTACTTTCTGCTTTTACATCTTTATGGTATATTTCTTACTTTTTTCTTTGTCCAGTACACAGGCTATGACTTTAGGTCACCCTTGGAGATGTACGCCTTTGTCTACGGCATTTTTTTTTGTCTTGCGCAAAATCTCAGATTGTCAGCCATCATGACGCTCTTAGTCATCATTACCATCTTCTAGATTTGCCTTTTGACGTAGGTATCTGTTATGTATCTGCGACTCTATTATACATCTTTGCACACTACTGTCTTCTAGAGTTACTTATATACCCACAACTCTATTGACTCTCTAGCACACACCGCTAAAACACTTTTATGACCCTGTGTAATTCATGATTCTAAGTTTGTTTGTGCTACTTTCTCTGTTACCTTTTCTAGTGTAACGGAGGAAGGTTTGATTGACATCGTACAGGGGTCGGAAGTTTACACAGCCATAGTTGGTAGGTTTACTGTAGAATTAGTTGTTGTATATCACAAAATCCTACTATTATCAAACAGATTTTCATTTGTATTTTTTCACAGCGTATGCTTTTCTATGAGAGTCACAGCTCCTATATTGTATCTTTAAGCTGTCTACCGATAGTGTTGTTACAAGATGTGCTGTTCCAGTGTTAACCAGCCGGCAGTCTGTCGTCACTCTGGATGTTTTTGTATCTTCATCCCCATAAGATGTTTCGAGACCACTACAGTTTTCCCTATTATATGACGTCTGGAGGATGGTAGATAATATTGTATATGTATATTAGTATACTATAGTGTATTAGAGAGTAATGTATTTAGTTATGATGTAACTTCTTTATGATGGTTCATGTTTCATGATAATATGTTGGTTCATCTTTATGCAACATGGCATTGTTATATTGTTCGTGTTCTACTGCGTTTTTAAAGAATGAACTTATGATAATCGTAATTATTATACTATTTGTACGTAACGGATCATTGCGAAACATTTGAGTATTGTACAATTTTTTTTTAAGACATAAGAGAATGTATTTTTTCTGTCAGTGTAATATTTTTTCATTACCCGGTGCTTGATTGTGTGTCAGAAATTTCTATGTATAACGGTATTGCTAATTTTTATATTATCAGGGGTCCATTATGGGTGCACCATGAGCTTGTTCACTTAGTTGTCAATAACACTATGCTATTTTTAGATGATAGCTAATTATTTGTTCTTTGATTTAGAAATGCGTTGTTTTTGTAAGGTATACTGTTATGCTATAATGGTGTTCACTTATGCAATGCATTGTTTTATGTGATTGTTTGACATGATATATCATTATTTTCTCTATTCGTATTGCACTGCTTTCTTTCATTGCTGCTCACTCCTCTAGTATTTCATCTCGTCTTTTCACTTTTCACTTAGGATGTCATAGCTAGTCTATACTTCTTATACTTCATATTTCTTTGAGGTTGTTGATCATCGTATGCTTACCTCATTATCCGTCCATAATTTACTTCTTCTGTACTTTATACTTACTCCTATCACTTTTGTTCATGACTTAACATTACATTTTAATAGGTGTAGAGATTAGTATGCTATCGCCCTCAAATTTTTGTATGAAGTATTTTCTTCAAAAAAAAATGATCAAATCTTTTTTTTCTCCCCGGGGGGCGGTGTAGACTGTTAAGTCTCATTTCAGTCCTGTTTTGGTCTAGGAGAGTTTAACATTAAAATACTTGTATGTACAGGCCGAATTGTTGGTTAGCTCCCTTGAGTAGCTGTTAGTGTGTTTTAAAAATATATGGTCACGAACCTTCGTGAATGTTCTAGATACAGAATGGCCTAGAACGTGGGTGAACGGAATTCATCGCAAGCGCTGAAATCGCGCTGAGATGAATTGGTACTGAGCGGTTTTTTGAGCGGGGGGGGGGGAATTTTTCGAGTCAGTCGAGATGCGGAGAAAGCTCTGAGTAGGGGTTGACGTTTTATCGTCAGTGTGTCCCCGAGGATATATGATATTTAGTGGTGAAAGGATATTTGAGATTTCCGAAGTATTTTCTAAAAGCCATGGATATGAGGCTTAGTTTTTGTGTACCGCAGAATGTACGTTATTGGTGAATTTTCAAGCCATGGATAGGCCAGTATATATGCATAACTTCGATGGGGATATTTTTGAAGTTTCGACAGAGTATTACTAGGAATGTGTTTTCTCCCATGAGTTGTATTAACCCAGGCCTTGGGGTATATTGATTCAGACGATATAGTTATTATCGTATACTGCGACATATGCAGTTCCCCTTTAATATGGATAATTTGATCATGAAGTTTATGATGGTGAGCTGCCGTACTTATGCAGCCGTTGTGCTTGGATTTTTCATACTATGCACTTAACTACCTATGGATTTGATGTTTACCTGAGGTGTCATAATTGATCGTGAACTGTAACCTGTGTAATCTGTGACAGTGTACTGTTAGTGATGTCCTCGTGACTGTGGAATAATAAACTGTGTATAACGTTCCTTAGAGTTGCAACATTTCCTGACTATTATATGTGCTTTTGGTGTGTGTGATTATTATTGACTTACTTTAGGACTACATGCATTCGCGTTCATTGATGTCTATACACCCACACACCTGTCGGCCACCTGTAAGCCCGACGTATGCTGATCGCCTTCATCAGCGCACATAATAACATTTACATTCTTCCTGGAGCCACACCTATCAATTTATACTTTACGACTTCAACCGTGGTGGCTTCTCTTACACCATAGATTTACTAACCTTCAACAATAATGTGTTTATATTAAGATTTAGTCAGATTTTTTTTTTTTTTTTTTTTTAGATAAAATGTTCCCTCGTTTTGGCGAGGCGCGCCCCGTTCAACCTAATCGGTTATATTAGAGCGCATGTCCAATTAAAAAAGACCTTTAAAAAAAGGATCCCGTTACACGCTTATTGAGGCATATTGGAAATATGGTGTTAGGCCCATATTTTCTTGACCAATGGCACACTAGGGATGATGTGGTCAGCATCACGCCGGCCACCTTAACCTTCCTAGAAGTTCCTCTGGTACCAAATTCGTGAGGCTGAGTCGACCCAGGAGCCGTTTGCGGTCTATAAAATCCCACCTCAACTGGGGATCAAAACATGGACCACCGAGCTAGGAAGCCAGTGCTACTGCGGCTTCTTAAAAAAAAGACTTTTAGGTCTGATAATTTTGTCTGTTTTATATTTCGCCAGAGTGCTGTGCCATCGTAACGCGTAGATTACTACTTCACATGATAATTTTGTCTATTTTATATTTCGCCAGAGTGCTGTGCCATCGTAACGCTTACATTACTACTTCGCATGATAATTTTGTCTGTTTTATATTTCGCCAGAGTGATGTGCTATCGTAACGCTTACATTACTACTTCGCATGATAATTTGTCTGTTTTATATTTCGCCAGATTGCTGTGCCACCGTTACGGTGTACATTACTACTTCGCATGATAATTGTTATTATGCTGTATATTTATTTGAAAATGTAATATACTATGGACGAAAAAAAAAGAGAATGGACAAACGTGAGGAAATTAATTAAAATTAAAGGTAATTGAAAAATTAGGATCCGGAGTATCCATTGCACGTGTTTGGTGAGAAGAAACAGATTGTGCCAGTTCTCGACAGAGAAGTAAATAAGTTTTACCATTTGTTTTAACGCGTCAATTTTGTAAACATTTAGTTAAACTGTTAAACTGTAGGCACTATATTACGAGCATTCAAGTTTAACGGAAGCTCATCAATACCGGACACTCCCTCCACTACCGGCACCAGTTAGTATGCTTATTTGAAACAGGTGATCCATTCTTAAAAAAATAGTCCTTGCGGATAACAGGTCCGTTATTATGAAGTGAAGGATAGACCCTTATCATTCTAATAACGATGTCGTAACAATCGAATAATAATTATACTACTAAAGCCAGGAAATACATTTAACAGGCTCATGCCTTCCAGATTGATAGAGGTCATACACTGACATCTGAGAGAAGAAAAAAACAGGTTTTCTGCAAAACAGTTCCTATACAAACCAGATCAAAGTACCGCACATAACAGAGCGTTGACACCAGCTCATCACATAACAGAGCGTTGACACCAGCTCATCACATAACAGAGCGTTGACACCAGCTCATCACATAACATGGATTTGTATGCTCTACTAAGGTATTCTTCTTATTTATCTTCTTCTTCATCATCTTCTACGTATACTATCATACATCAATATGAATATGTTAAAAGAAAGCAGTGGATCTACTTGAGGCTATATTCTTCTTCTTCTTCTTCTTCTTCTTCTTCATATTGTCTAAAATGTAATAGCCTTATCGCTCAATCTTTTCCTACATCCTTCTTATTTTAATTTTCTCAAACATTGTGCTTTTTTTCATCACACATTTGCTATTTCATTGTTTTTGATTACTCGCATCTGGTATCTAAAGAACCACATTTGTTCTTTTATCGGTGGTCTTTTGATTCAGTTTCCCCACCTTGTTAAACACATCTGGGTTTATCCTAATCTTGTGAAACCCCAGCGTGAATTTAATAAAACTTCTTTGATAACTAGTCCCTGTGTAAATAATCGTCAGACATGCCACCTTGGACTATTGTTTAGACGCGCGGCTGACACCACCTGGTACTTTATTCAGTGCGAGCCGCAGCGCAAACAATCGACGGTCATCGCACTCGATACAATGGCCACGCAATACAATGGACGCCAGTGGCGGGATATCAAAGAGCCGTGCAGCGGAACACCAACTTTGTTTCCAGATGGAGCCGGCACAACAAAGGAACT
Source organism: Oreohelix idahoensis (assembly GCA_024509875.1). Lineage (NCBI taxonomy): Eukaryota > Metazoa > Mollusca > Gastropoda > Stylommatophora > Oreohelicidae > Oreohelix > Oreohelix idahoensis. The sequence goes on from JAMPIV010021059.1 coordinate 13,216, forward strand.
AGTTAGCGAGCATAGAGAGAGCTGTCTTACAAAGGATGACAGAAAAAGTGCATGTGGGCGACAATGGACAGCGAGTTTTGTGACAGTTAGCGGACCAGTGAGTTTTTTCTGGCCGACCAATCAGCAAACACTGGGCGGTCTGACCAAGACTGAGAAACCATGCAAACGAAAGTGGGTGGCGAATTGCCCAACCCACTGTTAGACTGACTGGAGACATGAGAGATCCTAGGTCTGGGTTGCAAGATGCACGCCTGGTAATTGGTTGACGGGAGGAGTTAGATTATCTCGGACACATTGGCTAAACCAGCGATAAATTCTACTGCACAACTCGATAGAGATCAGTGCAGTTTTCAACATTGTGGTGTAAAGAGAAATCCTTAAACGCCTAGCCTAAATACACGTGTTTATTCAGTGTGGATAAAATAATTCATATCTGTGGTGAATTGTGTTCTTAAAGGATTTTGCGAGGGGAAAAGAAGGTTAGTAGATCTTATACAGAATATTAATACTTTACTTACTAACTTAGTCGTTCCCCTTCTACCGTGAGGTGTAGAGGTATTAATACTTTTTCTTGTTCTTTATTTATTTTAACCTCACAGCTAAATGTACGAAAGACAGAGTTTCAATTAATTCTCCTAGTACATGACTAAATAAAATCAGAAGATTTTCCTCTAAGATGATAGGCTAATAGGAAGTACTTAATAGTTCATACTTCACCTTCATCAAACTTGTTGAATCATCATCATAATCTTCCATACGCACACACTATCATGCACAATATATTTAACATAATTAGAATCGAACTCATAGAGATCAAGAGTGAGATGTAGAATAAATGAAAGTCAACCAGTATATATTAAATGTGAAAACTTACGAAGACCTTTGTGTGTCTTTAGTCCATCAGAAGTCTGAGTCTACACGCTACGTGTCTGACGTCTAGTAGGAAATAAGTTATCAAAACGGACATTTGGTTTGTAGAATTCGCCACAGGACATTCTTCGTTCCTCAGTAAAAAAGGAATATTCTAGCCCAAGATAAAAACAGTGGACGCAGCATTTTTCGTCAACATACATAACATGCGCACACGTTCAATTACATAGTTATAACAAGTTCAAATCACTCAAAAGCTTACTACAGGAGACAAGCTAAAGCTCACAGTTGATTACTCCTATCAAGTTCAGCTCCCTCGGAAGCGTACTATCTGGTCAAGCTAAAGAGCTCAACAAGTTGAATCTCATATTTATACCAAGTGCAACACACTCTTAAGTGCATTCTATGAAGCAGACTCCAGAGTATATTTTATGAATCACGATTACATACTCAAGATAATGAGTCTACATATCAAGAACATGTCGTGAAGATATCAAGTCTGGCCAGTACCCTCCGGAGATTAGACAACAGACATTTTCATACGACAACTGTTAACTGTTGATCAACGCTACAGAGATATACTCACAGAGAAGGATTGTATATCTTCAACGTTCTCAGTACGACAACAATTTTCATCAGAACGTCCTCGACTTAGAGATACCCCACTCGACATAACACATAACAACATGGGACATTCTATGCATACATGTGAATCATCCTATCCGGGAGAAGCATTTAGAGACACTTGGACTGTGTAGATTACTCACTATTTTGGTAACTCGTATCATATCACATCATCATCATTTCGCTTTACACAAGCTCATTCGTAATTAACTACTACTTAATTAACTACAATATTAATAAATCATCTGTGTGTTTTGTGTGAATTGTCTTCTACCATCATCACGTTCTAACCATTACTAACCCTATATGTGTAGATATTTAATTAATAAATCCAATAATCGTTTGATCATTATCTAGTTTGTTAATGTATCACTCGTGCTATCGGTGTTAAATATTTACATATAGGAACATTTCTACATTCAGATGAGTGTTTAAAAAAAATTAAATAACTCTTTCCATAATTAACCACAAAACACTGTCCAGTTGAAAGCATTCGCATTCCCTTCTTCTTGTCGAATTGGTCTTTATTCTTTCTTAACGAGCCAATTTCTAGAGACCTTCTACCTACTATCTCATAGGCTATTCCTGGCAAAAACTGCTGTCGTAGTTGCCCCAATACTCACCACACGACACCTATAACAAACAAATCTGGGTAGCGCCAAGCAAATGTGATGTATCATATCAGGCACTCATTGCAAATGTGATATTTATCACCCCCAGAGTGATTTGATAAAATCAAATATCTGCTACTTAGCAGAAAAATAACGAGGAAAGAAAGAAAGAGAAAAAGAAAAGTGCGATAATTGAACAGCACTTAATAAAAATCAGTACCTACAAATGTACCGATACTGCCAAAGATCGATAGAGGTCGTCCATTTTGTCACAGGTAGTGAGATCTGGGATGCCCAGCCTTTCTCGGATAAGGGCGAAAAACAGGAGGTCCTGTGTGCAAGTTGAGCACGTTAAAAATCCCACGACAGTTGGAAATCGTAAGCAGTAGGCCTATTAGGCCGCTGCTGCCCTGGCAAAATTAAAAAATTAGAAACCTACCCACCACAAAAATATTTATAGAATGTGTAATTCCTATAAACACACATTGGGATTCTTGCCGGTGCTACGGAGTTTGTGCATTGTGCTGAGATCCTCCTTGGGTGATCTAAGGGAGGAGATCGAAACACTGATGGAGTTTTCCGTGTGCAATGGAGATAGTCCTTAAAACTAAACCAAACCAAACCTATTATTATAACTTTATGACACCAAGCTCCCAAAATTGGTAGATTCTTCTCCCTCATTTCATTATGGGTTTCTTTTTTTTGTGTGTGTGTGGGTTAAATGGCTTATTTTTTTCCCTTTCTTCCTCCTGTTTCAACTTACTTAATGTCATTTTGTTTCCTAGGATACATACATTTTAGCTTATCATAACTCGTTACAAGAAGAAATAAATAGGCTTCCATAGCATCATACAGGCGCGTTTGCGTTGCTGCTTTGTTAGTAATAATGATTTAGTATTAAAATTGTGAAAGGAAACACATTATGATCGATTGTCCGCAGTGTGAGATAAACAGTCGTAACAATAAGTAGATGATAAAGTCTCCATATTGCACGAAATCATATGACTTCTTAAACTCACCCACACCAGTATTTAAAACAAACAAACAACAACAACAACGCACGAACGTAGTAGAACTCTGAAAAAAAAATTTGAAGTGAATCTAAGTCCTCAAAAGTGTAGTACTTTAGCTGTCGACTTGACGCCTTCCAGTACTTCCTTTTGTATCTTTTCTTCTTTTTTTTTTTTTATATTTGCTGTTGTTAACTTAACTGGAATAGTCATGCGCGTGTGTGTGTGTGTTTATGTGTGTGTGTGTGTGTGTGTGTGTGCGTGCGTGTGTGTGTGTGTGTGTGTGTGTGTGTGTGTGTGTGTGTGTGTGTGTGTGTGTGTGTGTGTGTGTGTGTGTGTGTGTGTGTGTGTGTGTGTGTGTGTGTGTGTGTGTGTGTGTGTGTGTGTGTGTGTGTGTGTGTGTGTGTGTGTGTGTGTGTGTTTTTCCCTTCAGACTGAGAGCTAAATCAAATATTAATGTCCTTACCATAAGCAAAAGCAAAGCTCGCCTACTGCCAAAGTTGTTCGGACACAACATCCCAGTAAAATTTCTTGATATATCAAGGGACTTACTTGATATAGATTCAACAAGACCCTCAGAATAGAAACTCCAGACACTCTTAGCATACTGTAACTATACTTTCTAATGTAAGCTAATGAGCAAGTTGCCATAAACTTTGATGTTTGTAAAGGCAAACAATGCACTTGAAAATTGAACTAACACTGACCGTGAAGACTGTAATAAAGACATATTAATAGGCCATGACCACTGTTTATGCTCTTTGTCTTAAGCTCAATTGTTTATGTTTCAATTAATCTCTGGCGAGTAGGCAAATGTGTCATCTGCATGTCGCGACATATTTGCTGTTTGCCCTGACATCGCTATCAGCCTTGTCAAGATTCCCTCCTGAATGTCACTGTCACCCAGCAAGCCTACGTGACATTGCACCACCCACCGAGAATGATAACCAGTATAGATACGCCCACAAGACTGATAATTATGAAAGAACCTCCAATCTGGAGCTATCAGATTAAAGCGACCAATTGAGACTAAATGTTTATATTAAGTTTAATCTCTTGTATTTCTCTGTAAACATCAGGCTCGCATTATTGAGGTTCCAAGAGAACAAGGTTGTTGCTTGTCGTAACTTTGACAGGTTTCTAAGATTTCTTTGAGTCTGCTTCTACCATAGGAAGAACCGTACAGTCGGAGCAGTGACTCATGAATTTCACTTAAGAGGACTTGTGCAAGACTTCTTGTTTTGACAGATGATACAAACAATTACAACGTTTGTTTCTCCGTTTGGTTCTAGATATTTCAAAGTAGTTTGGTAATTGTATGAACTTGTGCAACAAGACCGCTTATGAAAAAAAAATATTTGAAAAATTAATAGGAGAGGCTATAAAAATAGTGTATACATTGATGTAAGCCATGCAGTCACCTTACTTCGATGCAACTGATTACCAGGGCAGTATATATGAACCTAAACTGGGATTTGAAATAGGCACGGACAAGTTTCATTACACGGGATATATCGGTGAGCCGGATGCAGGTCGCTGCATTAATTATGCAAGTCGGGGTATACACACAGTTGAAGGATATGGCTGCCTTGAATCACCATCTTATATGGACGCGTCGTCTCTGTTTCCTCGTGCAGGTGTTATGTCGAATCTAGACTACGATAGCTGTTATAGTAAAGTTCCTAGTCATCAAATGGATGGAGCAGATTACACAAGGTCAGCAATGTTGACCCGACAACAAAACAGTTTGTTCATTAAGCCGGCAGATTCTCTGGCGTTGTCAGTATCAGCTGATGTGTACAATGCTAGCGACACAAATATGCATGACGTTCATTTCTGCGGACAAAGGTCACCAAAAACAATCAGAATATTATCAGCAGCAACCGCATTATCACAAACATCAAAATTTCGTATGACTTGACATCAGGAAATATTGGAAGCCGTCAATACTAGACGACAAACACCATTTCGTGTTCGAATTCAAACAAAGCGGAGTCAGTGAAATTAGACAAAACCCCAAAATCATCAGCCGATGCCCCCTCACCTACTAATGCCAAGAGTATACCAGATGACATCTCAACTACAGATCATTACAATGTATCATCGTTCGACAGACTTAGCTCTAAGGTTTCATCCCATCTGCTAGAAATTAAATCCGAAGAAATGTTAACCACGTATTCGCCAGATATGTCTTCTACAAAAAACACCACTTTAGGTGAGAAAACGGTTGACGATACTGTAGGTGAATCTAAACCCACGATGTCCTATATTGCCTTAATAGCCAAAGCTATACTGGAATCAGACCAAAGACGGCTAAATTTAGGCTCGATCTATTGTTGGATAGAAAAGCACTATCCGTTTTACAGAAATAAGGGTCAGGGATGGAGAAACAGTGTCCGTCATAACTTAAGTCTTAATGACTGTTTTATCAAGGTAAGAAGTCACAAGTTCATTAGTGATTTTAAAAAAATAGTCTTTATAAGCATTCATTGAGAGCTATGGCTTTGCAGTATTGTTTGTTATAACTTACTTACTTAGTCGTTCCCCTTCTGTAGTGGTGTTGATGGTATTGTATGATGGTGATATTACTAAATGTAATTGTATGAGGCCAGCTGTGAAGGCTCCTGAGATAAAATGTAGTTGTGAATTGTTAGAAGGCCTTTCTTGCTACCACTACGACCTCACACTTAATTTTTTTTAATGAATGTGGCTACGTAAAGTGTCTAGGGTTATGATATGTAGTGTGGTGTAATAGGTTATAGATATACCCACAGATATTTAACAAGACTAATAATATTAATAAATGTTAAAATACACTGAACTAACTCACGTGTGTAAATTTTTTGATAAAATTATATTACATTTATTTTGTTCTGGATCAATTTTTTAGGTTGACCAGAACTTAAAAAGATTTAGAGATTATGAAAGAAATGCATGGAATATTATATCATAAATGCAATAGGGTACATATATATGTACTATACTAGTTAGTTTTATTAAAATGTTCTAGTAGTCATCTACTTGGGAGGATAGTTAATGTTTGTGCTGTTGGGGTGGCCTCATCACACCTGTCTATATTGACTACACAGTGTCCAGAAAATGGTGGGAATTTTTATGAGGGTATTAGTAACTACACAGCGTTGGTGAATGTCCAGCAGACAGAGGCTCACTCATCTTGTCGTTGTAGCTCTGGTGCTGAAATCAGGTGGTCCCACCTCTCCGTGCTGGCGGGCAATAATGGTGGTCTCTGTCACAAGTACTGCACAGATACACTCGAGTAAAGTCACCAACTGAATAGTCACTGCTTTGTTGACAACAGAAACTCACAGCTCTGCAATCAAAGTATGGGCCATGTGTCAAAATCTATTCTCTACCCACGTCTGGACACAACACTGACACAACAACCACATCATACAGACAGGTCAGATCTCTCTGACCAAACAGCACATTTACCATGGTGGTTTTACATCAGATAGATCCTCCCAGACTATAGGTTCTGAAAAATATTTATTAGTTGTCTGCCCTAAAAGAGGATAGGTAATATGTTTCATTATTCTCAACACTTGATCTGTCTTGCATAATCCTTGCTGGAGTTTATGTACATTGTTGGTCCCTAGACCCTGACTAGGGCGGGGGGATCTAGAGCAAATCCCTACTTGTTTGTAAGGCTAGATTTCGATATGGCAGTATCAAATCACTCGAACATGAAACAATATTCAAAATATATAAGGAAATAATTTCAATCTTACCAGATTATGAATAAATAACACAGAACTGCTAGCAAAACTCAGCTGAGCTGCTGGCTATAGTATGGCGTCCCTAAATTTATTACACTTTCTTTCATATGGAAATCACCACACTTTAAAATCTGTGTCTATCACTGAACAACTATTGAGAAATGACCCCAAATCCGCGTCTAAGCGCCGACAATATGCTTGTCTGTGGCCAATCACTGCCTAGGTTTATTTGAATTTCAAATTTCCTACACTAAAGTCATTTCAGTCATGCTTCAGTCAAGTATGGATGTTTATCTGTTAGTCTGTCCGTCTCTACTTGTGTTTCTACAAAATGTACTTGATTTTTGAACCAACCTTTCTCTCCCCTCCAAAATTTTTTCGTTAAAAGTTATATTTAGACACAGCTACCACCCAAAAACCCTCTCCTCCATACTAAGTAAATTTGAACACCTGCGTCCCAAAGTCGTGTTTTTTTTGTGCAATTAGCGACACTTTTAGATTCAATACAGTCTGTCGATGATGTGAACAACACTGTCTTTTGTCATTATCTTCAATATTATCTATCCGTCTGTAAAATTAAGAACATATTAGTTCACTGCTCAGAATAGGCCATCCGGCCAGCTAATTTTTATATTCCTAACATTAATATTAAGAAAAAAGTACTTTTTAATTTTTGTAATATTCCTAACATCTGCGTTTAGCCGCTGAATTCAAATCAAGGCCTTGGTATCGCGCAAAAGCGTCCAACAAATGACTGTAGCGTAACATATCTATGGTCCCTTCTGTCGAGTTGCTTACTTTTTATGTCAACTTGGGAAACGTGACTTTTCTCCGTTTCCCCCCCAATTGCGTCTCCTTAGCCTTTCTAGTCTCACGCAATCTTTCCAGTCATATTTTTTTCCTTTTTGATCCGCCGTTCCCCTCCTGTCTAGCAAGTCAATTATTATGGAGGATGATGACCCGCGGTCTAGGCGATCATGTACTATTCGCAGCCTACGCATTATGTTTTTATCCTTAAATGTTATCTTTGGAGATATTTTACCGTTGTATCTCTGTCAATTTCACTACACATCTCCCCACTTGAAAACATGCCTATGGCAAGTTCCAACACCAGCGATACACATAGGTAAAATTACTCCTCACGTCTGCCACTACTCTAATTTTGATCACAGGGGTGCCGACTGAGGAAATCTGCACCGACATTCAATTTGCCTGGGATATATTGGATACTGAACTGATAAGGTTGAAGCAATAAAGACCACCTCAGCAATCTTGCGTTTTCATGCTTAGCCTGAGACAAGAACACGAGAGGCTGATGGTCCGTCTCCACCACAAATGTCCTACCATACAGATAGATTTGAAACTTCTTTATTGCCCAGATTAACGCTAAACATTTTTTTCGCTTGTGGAGTATCCTTGTTCCGCCTTATTCAATTTACGGCTTGCATAAGCGACTGGTTTCAGTTCCCCATCAGGTGAAGATGATCTTTGCAACAAAGCCCCTCCTAGTCCTACATTACTTGCATCGGTTCTTAAGACAAAGTCCTGTGTCAAATCAGGCAGTTTGAGAATAGGCTTGCTAGTGAGTTTTTCCTTTAACTCTTGGAACGCTAGTTCACATTGTGCAGTCCAAATAATTTTATCTGGAAGTCCCTTGCGAGTCAGATCAGTCAGAGGAGCACAAATAGCGTTAAAATTTTTGATGTATTTCTGATAAAATCCGCATAACGACACGAATGATCGCACGTCTTTTTTTGTTTGTGGCCTAGGTGCTCTCTGCAGTTTTTCCAAGTTCTTAGGATCAGGGGTCATATTACCCTGATATACAGTGTGCCCCAAGAATTCCAACTCTTTGCATCCAATACAACATTTTGTTGGCCTAGCAGTTAAGTTCGCCTCCCGAAGTCTATCAAACAACATCTCCAGAGCTTCAATGTGTTCTTCAAATGTCTCTGTGGCGACGAGAATATCATCCATGAAATTCGTGATACATGGGTTATTCAGGGGATCCAACAATTTGCGCATCATCCTTGAAAACACACTCGGAGCATTTTTCAGTCCGAATGGTAGCATATTGAATTCATAATGTCCATCCGAAGTGCTAAAAGCCAAATAAGGTCTCACTTCAGGCTTCACTGGGATCTGGTAATAGCCTTTACTAAGATCCACTTTTGAAAAGTATTTTGCCTTGTTCAGTCTGGCAAATAGCTGTTTTGTGTCTGGTAATGGATCCACTTGTCCTTCTGTGACAGCATTCAGTTTCCTGTAATCTATGCACAGTCTGTGTTCCCCAGACGGTTTTCTCAACAAAACGACACTAGAACTAAAAGATGATTCACTGTGCGAAATAATCCCCTCCTTCAACAAATACTCTATTTCTTCCTTCAATGCCTTCTCCTTCGCGAACGGAATAGAATAGGCTCTCATACAGATTGGGTTTGAGTCTACCAGTTTCATGTCATACTGTAGCAAATTTGTATGGCCTGGTTTATCTGTTAATACATCTGTATGTTCCTCCAGAACTTGTAGAACTCTCTCCCTCTGGTTTTTAGTCAGGTGCTTACTGACTTTTACCTGTGCTGCTGTTTCACAAGGATGTAATGGGTATTCATGTGAGGTGAGTGGTTCTTTTTGCATCTGGGTTGCAATAGCTAAGGTCAATAAGGGGGTGCTTTCCTGGAGTGGTCTGTCCAGATACTTCTTTAACAGGTTTACATGATAAACTTTTTCCTTCCCCTTTTTGTCAATTTTATAGTTTGTTCTAGACACCTTCTCTAGAACCGTATATGGACCTTGCCAACCAATTTGTAATTTATTCTGGCTTCCGGGTAGTAGAAGCAGCACCTTCTCTCCGACTGCCAGTTCCCTGTCCTTTGCCTTCCTATTAAAATATGCTGCATGTTTCTTCCTGGCTTGTTTCAAATTATCATTTGCCAGTTTCCATCCAGCTTTCAAACGAGTGGTCAGTTCGTTCACATATTGATACGATGAGGTAACAGTCTCTTCCGCCTTCTCATCTGTCCAGGTCCTTAATAAAGCTTCTAAAGGACCTTTTATTGGCCTCCCAAATAGCAGAGTTGCGGGAGCCATCCCGGTTGAACTATGTGGTACCTCCCGGTACGCAAACAATGCGGCGGGCAGGAATTGATCCCACAGATCCGGTTTTTCGTGTGCCAGCTTTCTCAGGATAGAAATGAGAGTCCCATTGAACCTCTCTACCTGGCCGTTCCCTTGTGGATGGTACGGACTACAATGAAAGTGCCTGGCTTGAAATAGCTTAAAAACTTCTTCCGTTAGTTTCCCCTTGAACTGAGAACCATTATCCGTCAAGATTTGATGCGGGAATCCTAATCGGGTAAATATTGTAAGTAGTGCCTCTGCTACATGTTTTGAATCAATTGATGGCAGGGCTACCGCCTCTCCCCACATAGAACAAGTGTCCACCAGAGTAAGGATGTAACTGTTCCTCCTCTTGGTCCGAGTGAGAGGTCCTACAATATCCACTGCAACCCTCTCAAAAGGTGTTCCCACTATGGGCATTTCCCCTAGAGTTGCAGGAGCAGTCCAGTGCTTTGGAGCTACCCTTTGACATTCTGGGCAGGATTTGACATATCTTTTTATATCCTCCGTTATCCCTGGCCAGAAGTAATGACAAGCTATACGCTGTCCTGTGGCGCTGATCCCCATGTGACCACTGAAGGGAATCGCATGCCCGAGTTCCATCACTTTATCTCTATATGAAGTGGGAAGAACCAGCTGGTTGTGACCATTTGTTCCAGTTCCGGCCTTCCTGTATAAGAGTTTGTTCTTCATGAAATATTCCCCCTTGCTCGGAGGTGTGTGGCATTTGGGCAATTTTTTAAAACAGGGCTTGAGTGTCCTATCCTCAGCCTGCGCCTTCCTCATCTCCTCTGGATGAGCATTTATAGGTTCACCTTCTTCCTCCTTCTTCTGTGACCTGGTCTGCACTGTCGCCATGATCACAGGTTTCTCGGGCTTCCCCAAGAAGACGTATCTACACCCCAATATCAGAGGGTAGATTGGTTCATCTATCACTGCTGCTCTGATTTCTCCTTCCACATAGCGAGTTTTCACCGTTATCCTTGCGATGGGAAGTGTCATGAGTGGTATGTCCTTAGTCGCCCCTTGTATTTCCACTGTTTCTGTGGTATACTGACTTGGGTCTACTAGGCTAGACTTCACAACTGAATCATAATCCAAACCTGTATCATAAAGGCACCTTATGGTGACCCCATTACAAATAACATCCTCACAAACTGGGGGGTGATAAGGTTCCTGTTGTCCCTTAGGATTAACCTTTAATCTTTGCGTCCCCGACTTCATTGCAGCAATGTTTGAAGGTTTCCTTCTACAAAATTCGGTGTTATGGTTATCCTTCTTGCACCATTTACACCATCTTTTTCCTTGGTTCAACGGTTTTCTTTCATTGAACTTTTGGTCATTGAACTGTGAGTTTCTGTCGCGATAGTCATTTCTTGGCCGCTCAAAGTTTGTCCTACCTTTATTTCCCTGCTCTCTATTATCAAATTTTATTAAATTGCTGTGGAGCTTTAAAATTGTCTATGTGCTTCTTTTTAGCACCACTTACCTCTGCCTGGGCTGCCTGATACCTCTCAGCAACATTTAAAATTTCCCCCAACTTCTCTGCACCTTGTTCCATGAGAAATTTTCTCATGTCTGGAGCCATGGGCTCTCTCAATTGCTCAATCATGATCATTTCTTTAAGATCTTGGGTCTTCCCCAGAGCCGTCCATTTCTCCAAATAGGTTTCTAGTCTAGCAGAGAATTGGTGGTATGTCTCCCCAGACAACAGTTTAGCATTTCTAAATTTCTTACGATAAAATTCACCATTCTTCTCGTACCTTAATAACAAAGCCTGCTTTAACATGTCATAATTGTCTTGGTCTTCCCTGTTCATTTTGGCAAATACTTCATAAGAAGTACCTCTCAATCCCTGTGATAGCTTTAAGTTCCACCTCTCTCTCTCTAACCCATATGTAGTAGCTAATAACTCAAAACGTCCTAGGTACCCCTCTATGTCATCGTCTTTTTCAACAAAATGGTCTAAATGAAACCCCATAGCTGAGTTTGAGGCTCCCAGACTGGGCGTAGCATCTGAGGCAAAAGGGCTGGCACCATTTTCAGGAGCCTGGCCTTGTAATTCCAGCTCCCTTAGTCGTAATTCGTGCTCCCGTTGCAACATTCTATCTTCTGCCTCCCTTTCGGCAGTCAACCTTTTTTCTTCTGCCTCCCTTTGCTGTCGTTTTTCTTCTGCCTCCCTTTGCTGTCGTTTTTCTTCTGCCTCCAATGCCTTTGCCTCTTTGTCAGCCTCAATCTGCAACCTCTTAGTCTCAGCCTCTAACTTCTTCTCTTCAACCAACCTGTCAGACTCCAATTTTCTTTCAGCCTCTTTTTCTAATCTCCTTTCTTCCCGTTCAATATATTTATCACATTCAGCCGTTACGTATTGAATTAAAATTTGACCATCCATTCCCATCTCCTTCGCGGTGAGCACAGCAGCTGATCTAAATTTTGCCATCTCCGCCATACTTTTTAGACAATATAATAATATACAAGATAAATCTCTAACCAGTAAATACACTAAGTACTTCTTATGACTATAGTCTAACCAATTCTAACTAACCAGTTAACTAATTAATTATTACTGGCTGTGAAGATTCACCAACTTTTATCTGTAGGGACACTTTTAATTTTAAAGGGAATTTTACAATTTATTTCCCTACTTTTATTTCTCTCACCAGGAGATCCTAATATTACTGTTGGGCTAATTATCCCTGGACAAGACCCCAATTTATGCAGTGGTGTTGATGGTATTGTATGATGGTGATATTACTAAATGTAATTGTATGAGGCCAGCTGTGAAGGCTCCTGAGATAAAATGTAGTTGTGAATTGTCAGAAGGCCTTTCTTGCTACCACTACGACCTCACACTTAATTTTTTTTAATGAATGTGGCTACGTAAAGTGTCTAGGGTTATGATATGTAGTGTGGTGTAATAGGTTATAGATATACCCACAGATATTTAACAAGACTAATAATATTAATAAATGTTAAAATACACTGAACTAACTCACGTGTGTAAAATTTTTTGATAAAATTATATTACATTTATTTTGTTCTGGATCAATTTTTTAGGTTGACCAGAACTTAAAAAGATTTAGAGATTATGAAAGAAATGCATGGAATATTATATCATAAATGCAATAGGGTACATATATATGTACTATACTAGTTAGTTTTATTAAAATGTTCTAGTAGTCATCTACTTGGGAGGATATTTAATGTTTGTGCTGTTGGGGTGTCCTCATCACACCTGTCTATATTGACTACACAGTGTCCAGAAAATGGTGGGAATTTTTATGAGGGTATTAGTAACTACACAGCGTTGGTGAATGTCCAGCAGACCAGAGGCTCACTCATCTTGTCGTTGTAGCTCTGGTGCTGAAATCAGGTGGTCCCACCTCTCCGTGCTGGCGGGCAATAATGGTGGTCTCTGTCACAAGTACTGCACAGATACACTCGAGTAAAGTCACCAACTGAATAGTCACTGCTTTGTTGACAACAGAAACTCACAGCTCTGCAATCAAAGTATGGGCCATGTGTCAAAATCTATTCTCTACCCACGTCTGGACACAACACTGACACAACAACCACATCATACAGACAGGTCAGATCTCTCTGACCAAACAGCACATTTACCATGGTGGTTTTACATCAGATAGATCCTCCCAGACTATAGGTTCTGAAAAAATATTTATTAGTTGTCTGCCCTAAAAGAGGATAGGTAATATGTTTCATTATTCTCAACACTTGATCTGTCTTGCATAATCCTTGCTGGAGTTTATGTACATTGTTGGTCCCTAGACCCTGACTAGGGCGGGGGATCTAGAGCAAATCCCTACTTGTTTGTAAGGCTAGATTTCGATATGGCAGTATCAAATCACTCGAACATGAAACAATATTCAAAATATATAAGGAAATAATTTCAATCTTACCAGATTATGAATAAATAACACAGAACTGCTAGCAAAACTCAGCTGAGCTGCTGGCTATAGTATGGCGTCCCTAAATTTATTACACTTTCTTTCATATGGAAATCACCACACTTTAAAATCTGTGTCTATCACTGAACAACTATTGAGAAATGACCCCAAATCCGCGTCTAAGCGCCGACAATATGCTTGTCTGTGGCCAATCACTGCCTAGGTTTATTTTTTTCAAATTTCCTACACTAAAGTCATTTCAGTCATGCTTCAGTCAAGTATGGATGTTTATCTGTTAGTCTGTCCGTCTCTACTTGTGTTTCTACAAAATGTACTTGATTTTTGAACCAACCTTTCTCTCCCCTCCAAAATTTTTTCGTTAAAAGTTATATTTAGACACAGCTACCACCCAAAAACCCTCTCCTCCATACTAAGTAAATTTGAACACCTGCGTCCCAAAGTCGTGTTTTTTTTGTGCAATTAGCGACACTTTTAGATTCAATACAGTCTGTCGATGATGTGAACAACACTGTCTTTTGTCATTATCTTCAATATTATCTATCCGTCTGTAAAATTAAGAACATATTAGTTCACTGCTCAGAATAGGCCATCCGGCCAGCTAATTTTTATATTCCTAACATTAATATTAAGAAAAAAGTACTTTTTAATTTTTGTAATATTCCTAACATCTGCGTTTAGCCGCTGAATTCAAATCAAGGCCTTGGTATCGCGCAAAAGCGTCCAACAAATGACTGTGGCGTAACATATCTATGGTCCCTTCTGTCGAGTTGCTTACTTTTTATGTCAACTTGGGGAAACGTGACTTTTCTCCGTTTCCCCCCCAATTACGTCTCCTTAGCCTTTCTAGTCTCACGCAATCTTTCCAGTCATATTTTTTTCCTTTTTGATCCGCCGTTCCCCTCCTGTCTAGCAAGTCAATTATTATGGAGGATGATGACCCGCGGTCTAGGCGATCATGTACTATTCGCAGCCTACGCATTATGTTTTTATCCTTAAATGTTATCTTTGGAGATATTTTACCGTTGTATCTCTGTCAATTTCACTACACCTTCTACCGTGAGGTGTAGAGGTGTTTCTTATAAAAATAAAGAAATTAAAATCTTCTAAAGCAGCTGCAGACAACCCAAGAGTTGTGGGGATCAACTTCAGAATCACCGAGTTCTCGAAAGATCTGCTTTAGAATAATCATGTCTGTTTTAACAGTATTCGGGATTGGGAATACGTGCAGACTATATGCAACGAAAACCAACTCCCGCAGACCAAAGTGGAATAGTTCCAATTGCAATGGTATGACCATGTCTGCAGAATGAGAGAAGACTGGCTACTACAACACATATGGAAAACCAAGAGCCAGGGATCCAGACCTCCAGGACGACCCAGAGTTCGCTGGGAGAACAACATTAGAAAATCTCTAAAGGACCCAGAACTAGATTAGAACCAGGTCGGGAGGAAAACCGCCGATAGGATAGTATGGCGCTCTCTCTGGCGAACCTCAATAACCCAGGGTAGAAGAGGAGCGACTAAGTAAGTAAATATACATAACGTTTTTGTCTCTGCCGTAAGATCTGCTTCCTGAAAATATCATCGAGAGCGGTGGAATAAACAAAATGAATAGTATTTTTGCCGAATGTTAACTTCACTTAAAAAAATGATTGAGTTTCTATGTCTTGCAGTTTACGCTTAAAGGGCATTATTGTAAGCCAGGTCGTGAGTTTTCAATCGGAACACGGAAAAGTACAGGTGATCATAGGGACACCGCGTGTTTAAATGCCGGCAGGAGATGGCCAATACGAAAGGACCCTGGCTTTAAAATTCTTTCTATTTTCCCCTTCCGTCATCTAGAGGTCTACTGGTAGATCTGGATCTACTTTACAATTACCATTTTCCATTTTGCTCTCTTTGGAACTTAGAGCCACTACTGTAGCTGACCCCTGGCAGAAATCATGCACAGAGAAATCACGTTCTCTTGCAGAGGGAGTTTCTGTTGCAATTTGTTTAACATGATGATGTTTCAAACCACATATACCCCATATTAGTGGCCTTGTTAGACATACTTGAGGAAGCAGTTTGCTTATTCTTTAACTGGTGTAAAAGCCCGTCATAAGACGGCAATTAAATTCAAAAGCATCAATACCTAACGGAAACAAAAGTATTTTTTTTTTA
Source organism: Oreohelix idahoensis (assembly GCA_024509875.1). Lineage (NCBI taxonomy): Eukaryota > Metazoa > Mollusca > Gastropoda > Stylommatophora > Oreohelicidae > Oreohelix > Oreohelix idahoensis. Next base: position 29,277 of record JAMPIV010021059.1, read on the forward strand.
AACCACTACACCACAGTACACGAATTACGTAGCAGCAGCGACGATCCCAATGTGTGAATACGGGATCACACATTCTATAAATATATTTTTGTGCACACCGTCATTTGCGCAGTCTCTTTTGGTAAGTGTTACTTTTGTCGGGAGAGTACATATAAGGGAAACAATACAATTAATGTCTAACTTTCAACCAAAGTTGCATCCCTTAGTTTACTACGCACTGACAGAACAAGCTGGGATCATTATATATAGGATTATCTCCTAAGAGACCCCCGGAAATTATACGAGACGGATCTACCTTTAGTCGACCCCCCTTTTTTATATAGTCAAATCACCCACTCACATAACGAATGTGGCACTCTATGACTGAACCAGGTGTCACAGGTTTAGAAGCGCTCGGAAGTAATAAGATTGGAGATCCTTCGATGTTTATCTTCATACAGCAAATATTAAAATAAAAAATATCATAGTATAGTTGTTTCACACTACATTAATAATGATAATAATAATAACAATAATGATAATAATAATAATATCGCAAAGGTGAGCAATAATACAAATAAGAATCGAAATGTCGAACAACCGTCAGTTTTACAGTGGAACAACATACTCGTAGTAATGGCTGGAATTTTTCGGTAATAACCCTTTGTTAGCTACACATAAAAAAGAACTAGAGAAGCAAAATTAAACAAAACAAAAGCGTTTCATAAGCGTATGACTCGAAGGCTGAACATCTGTTTCAAAGATGCTCAACATAGAAGGAACGTAGAAAGTACATTTAGCCTTCACCAGTATCACTTTCGGGAAAACTCTGTGGAGATGCTAATAGTCTGAAACTGACCACCGCTTTATTTGAAAATATTCAAGCAGACGTCTGAGAGTGTACGAAGAAGAAGAAGAAAGTATAGAAATGAGCAAACACAATAATTTCCTTTAAACTAAACGAAGAACAGCATATAAACTGAACTATCAATCAATCAATCAATACCCTTTAGCTCCCCAAGGAGCATAGGCCTTCAACAAACACATGCCAAGTCTTCCTGTCCTGTGCCATCCGCTCAAGTTCTTTCCATATTTTCCTCATCATTTTCACTTCTGTATCCAGTTCTCTTCTCCCTGTGTTTTTTGGTCTACCTCTGCCTCTCTTTCCATGTGGATTCTAGAACAAGGACTGCCTTATAATGCTATCAACATGTTTCCTGAATGTGTGTCCTATCCATCGCCAGCGTCTTCTTCTCAACTCTTGTTCCACTGGCACTTGTCTGGTTCTTGTCATCAATTCCACATTTGTGACTTTGTCATACCATTTCAGTCCTTCTATTCTACGCAAGCACCCGTTTATAAAAGTCTGTAGCTTTTTGGTTGTTGTTTTTGTTGTTCTCCATGTCTCAGAGCCATACAATAGGACTGACTTGACATTTGAGTTGAAGATTCTTATTTTCGTGTTGGAATTGATTTCTCCTGTTCTCCATATGTATCACAATGCAATGAAAGGTCCTCACACTGAACTATAGAGCAACCAAAATTGAACACTGAAATATCCCTTCCGTCGAAGATCACGAAAGACATACTTCATTTCTTTCTGATAAAATACTATGCTTTTGACTGTCTCTTTTTCTCTGTTGTAATACCTCTATTCCAATGTGCCAATATTTTTTTTTTTTTTTTTGGTAGTTGCTTTTACGCATCCATTTATTTTTTGTCTTTATATATACCTATAACACTGGCTAACAAAAAAAATTTATTTTTTTCTTTCTCTAACATTTCTATGTTTTTCTGGTCAATTTTAATGCGCTGTTTTTAAATCAGCAAACCGTTTTTCTCTATCAGGTCGGGATCTCTAGAAATACGCAATTGAAGTTTTTTAACAACGCATACAGTATTACAACATCATTCGTACAAGAAGTATAACAGTTATGTAGGCTTGAATTTCTTTGCAGTCGACTTTCGTCGGTGAATGGCATGTGGTACATCGTGATGAAGCATCCAACAATAATCGGCAAGCATGGTCACACTCCACCGTCCTTGATAACGTGATTCCATTACGGCGATATCTTGATGGAATCGTTCTCCATGTTCATCGCTGACTTCGCCAAGGTTGTCAGGGAAAAAGTCAAGATGCGAATCGAGCAAATGGATTTTGAGGGACATGTTATAGCCCATAATTCTGTATGCATCTATGCACTGCTTAACAATATGCACATAGTCGACAGATTTGTGATTTCCCAGAAAGTTATCGACGATCGATTTGAATGCCATCCATGCGCGAAGTTCACTACCATGTAACAAGTTCTCGAATTGTTTGTCTGCAATAACTTTCCTAATCTGAGGTTCTACAAAGATACCTTCCTTTATCTTTGCATCGCTAACTTGCGAAAACTTTTCTCGAAGCTTTGCTTGTTTTATCTAACGCTTTTACGAAATTCTTCATGAGCCCCAACTTTATATGTAACGGTGGTAAAATGATGCTGTCTTTGTTAACTAATGGCTCGTGTATTACATTTTTATGCCCGAGCTGCATACGATCCCTGATAGGCCACACCTTTCTTGCATAATGTTCCTGTCTGTAGCGGCTGACCCATTCACATAGGAAGCAACAAAATTTAGTATACCCAGTCTGCATGCCCGTGAGAATTGAAATGACCTTTAGGTCTCCACAAATCCGCCATTGGTAGTCATTGTACTTTATTTTTGCCAAAAGTATAGCCATATTGTCATAAGTTTCTTTCATATGAACAGAGTAGGCGACTGGAATTGATGAAAATAAATTTCCGTTATGCAATAACACGACTTTTAGACTAGTCTTGGAAGAGTCGATGAAAAGTCGCCATTCGTCGACTATGTGCTCATGACCGAGGTGTACCATTAGACCGTTTACATCTTTGCAATAGCAAATGTCATCATCCATCTCAAAGTATTGAACAAGTTCTCTGTGTCTATGACGAAATTTAGATATCGGAGTATTGGGCGCTAAAAGATTTCATTCTTTGAATCGCGAACCGAGTAATTCCGCTTGTTCTTTGGTAAGAGCACGATCACGTATTAGATCTGAAAGTTCTGAATGGTTAATTAAGTGAACACCATCATTCACCGGTATATAATCCGAGTCAGAATTAGTTTCTAAAGCAGGTAAACTATCCCTTTCTGATGGTTCATTCACGTCCAACGGATATTGTTCTGGTGGAACTGGGATCGGACACGTGATTGGATCATGAGGCACTGGTTTCGAAACCGATTCAATATTTGGATAAACCACAGACTTTCTAGTTATAAAAGTGGAACCATGGATATTTGTCAAGCAGAAGTAACAATCAGTAGCGTGATTTGTCGGTTCACGCCATATTACTGTCACTTTTTTTATGTAAAACTTTTGCCTCGTTTTGGCGAGGCGCATCCCGTTCAACCTAGTCGGTTATATTAGGGCGCATGTCCAAATATAAAAGACCCTTAGTTCTGGGATTTTACTGGCACTCCAAACGGCATCGACTAATGCTTCGGCAATTTTCGTAACCAACCTGCCAATGTATTTGCACAAGTCGAACAAACTGCATTTGGCATCCAAGATTTATTTGCATCATCAACTTTCGAATCGAAATAAAGTTCATATGCTTTTTTTAGTAATGGTGTAAAGTTTTTCTGGTGAACACGATAGGTAAAATATCCGCACACGTAACAGAACAGATCAGCCGAATTTCTACAACTTCTAGAAGCATATTTCGCTCAGAATTATTTCAAAATACAGTAACTATTTGCAAAATAGCGTAACATATGTCATACATCTTGTAGCAGTATAAAAAGTAGAATTATTTTGCATTTCATTAATTTTTAATAAGTTATATAGTAAAAATGAAACGGAGCAAATAACGGTTTCCCAAAAATATATTTATTCACAAATATCTTAAGAACCCGATGTGATGGAGATAAACGGATTTCAGATTTGAAATCAGCGCAAGAAACTAACCTAAGAACACTTATTATTATATAAGAAAGAAAAATGTTGTTTGTCAGTGTAATTTGTGTGTTGCTTGTTAGTCATTTCATTCATTCAGGTATCTTTGGGTCCTTGTGAAGCATTGCCCATCAATCAGTTCGTGCCAAGTCCCCCGGTCTAGTGCTAGTGTTGCCGCAGTGTTTCTATAATGAGTGTAGGACACATGATGTGTGACATGTTTTGATATGTATTGAGTGTGGGATCAAAGTGGGAGAGTGGCCAGATGAATGAAGATATGCGTGAACATAATAGTGTAAAGATGTGGGGCTAACATGAAAAAGATATAAATATATATACTTTAAAAATTTACATTTCACGAACAATATACACAATGTTAAATTTTTTTTAATCTCATTTTAAAGCTAAGAGATAGACAGTTTGTTTTGTCTCAATAACAAAAAATTTCGTTTAAATGTTCAAGATTCCCAGCATGAGCATGAATACATGAACGACAACTCTCACCAGCTGATCTACAAATCTTTTAGAATTGTCTTTCTTTCTTCAACACTTGATTGAGTATTCTTCGTCATTGTTCAAGTATCTGAAAAAATAAAACAGAATTAGTTCATTGTGAAAAACGTCTTTCTCTTAGCTGTGAAATGTGATCAAGAAAATTAAAATGGTTTATGTTGTTCACGAAATATTATTTGTAAACTTTTGTTTACATAATTATTTACTGTACATATATATATTTAAAGCTGACAGTGAACAATTACTTCTTCTGGTGGGTATACACCTACATGATGAAATTTGTGTCCTTATGATATGATTATTGTCATGGCAAAAGCTATAATAACAGGACACTGACTGTGTTTCAAGATACGGGTCGGTATCGCTTGGCAAAGGCCGGCCTTAACCTTTGCGGGGCCTGATATGGACTATTTTGGTGGAGCCCCTGGATTAGGTGTAAAAAGTTACATAACTTTTAAATAAAACTATGTATATATATATATATATCTATATAAATGTATGCTATATTACTTACATCGGCTTAGGTACCAACATTTTTTTTTTTGGGCTGTATTTGTTCTACCTTTCTAACAGAATGTTAGAGTGTTTATTATTATTTATTTTTTTTAAACATGAAATTGTTTTTCTGTGACCCTTTTATTTTGAAAATAATAATTAAACTTCTCCATGATTTCTTGGCGGGTTACTTTAGAAAGACCTGTGTGAAATCCGAATAAAATAGATTGTTGGTCTCTACGTGGGAAGATTCTAATGGGTGTTCAAGACAACTTTCACTCAAAGCAAACTGCAATGCGTGTCGTTTCTGTTTTTTGTTTCCCCGAAAAGCTGTTAATATTGTTCCTGGACTTACAAACACTGGGCCATTTCGTACCTAGCAAATTCTTAATGTCGCGATATACACAAATGAACTGAAATATGTGGGATAATGTGGCGAAGATATGTGTAAATATAGAAGTTTAGACCATCTGTAGGTGATATGAGAAAGATGTATGTAGCCAAATGAACTGAAAGATGTATGATGAAGTTACGGAGATATGTGTGATCATAGTGGTGTATAGAAGTATGGCTAATATGAGAAAGATATGTGTAGTCAGATGACCTGAAGGACGGGTGGCTAAGATATAAATTAGAAATGTTAAGATATCAAAATAAGAACTCAAAAAGCATTGGGTAACATATGGAAATCAAGAGAAATCAAGTACCAACACAAAAATAAGAATCTTCAACTCAAATGTCAAGTCAGTCCTATTGTATGGCTCTGAGACATGGAGAACAACAAAAACAACAATAAAGTTACAAACATTCATAAACGGGTGCTTGCGTAGAATAAAGGATTGAAATAGCATGACAAATTCACAAATGTGGAAGTGATGACAAGAACCAGACAAGTGCCAGTGGAACAAGAGATGAGAAGAAGACATTGGAGATGGATAGGACACACATTGAGGAAACCTGTTGATAGCATTACAAGACAGTCCGTGTTCTGGAATCCACAGGGAAAGAGAGGCAGAGGTAGACCAAATAACACACGGCGAAGAGAATTGGAGACAAAAAAGTGTAAATGATAACGAAAATTTGGAAAGAACATGAGCTGATGGCACATGACAAGAGGACTTGGTATATGTTTGTTGAAGGTCTGTACTACTTTTAGAGCTAAATGATATTGATTGATTGATTGATTGATTGATTGATTGATTGATTGATTGATTGATTGATTGATTGATTGATTGATTGATTGATTGATTGATTGAAGACTGCGCGCGCACACAGGCTTTAAAATCAGCGTACACAGGAAACTGAACTGCGCACAAAAATCAAATTCCACAACAATATTACAAGGATAAAACAAATATTGTCGTCCCTTACAAAATTAATTACGTTAGACTGGCTGTACGAGGCCCAACGTGGCAGTGCGCCTTATTATTGCTACTCAAGACTTTTAATGCTCTATTTGGCAGCTTTCAAGCAATATCTGTTGGCAACACTGTTAATGCTTCAGAACAAATTTTCTGTGAAACAAGCAAATACAATAGTAGCTAGCTATGAGAATGACTATATTAACGAAAAATAATCTGAGGTTTACAATTTTACTTGCACCCTATAATTAGTGCACACGAGATGTTGTCCCTCGAAATAATAACCACATGAATTGAAATTTTAGCCCACACAGGCCATTATAAATTTGTGGAACGTTACTTCTTGTTTTTGTTATTCTCCATGTTTCGGAGCCACACTTCTTCTTCTTCTTCTGCGTTCGTCCTAAAAAGGACGTTTGTTACGTTGCATCGCCGTTTACAGCAAAGCTGCGATATCCGCGCCTTTCATCCCGACACATCCGTTTTCAGCATGGCATTTTTTGGGACCGGGTTAGCCTTCCTTCTTTGATCCCTACTCTCTCAGCCAGATTGCAGTGATGCAGCCTGTTTCCAGACCACCACTTGGAGGTGGAGTAGGGTCTTGGTCAGCTCTGGTTCGCTGACCCTGACGCAAGCAGTCAAGCTATGGGTCGCTTACTGCATTCCTCACTTTTGATGCGTCTTCCGTCTCGGAGCCATGCAAGAAGACTGACGTGACACTGCTGTTAAACTCTCTTTCTTTGTGTGTGTAGTTGTTAACTCATACTGGCTACTAGTTGTTGAATCATGCTTTATTTGCTAAATGATGTGAATGTCCACCAGTGGATAAATGTAGATGTTGGGACTGGTGTAGTAAAGTGTAACGATTGTCAACTCATCAAACCCAGCACAGTTTTGGTCATACAGGTCATCTTGTCCTGGAACGTGATGAGGCTCCGACAAGAATGTGAGTGTAAACAATGAGTGTGTATCTGAATGTCAGTACGCGAATGGTAGAATGATTCGATAGAGTTGACAGGTTGGTAGTACATCACTCATACTCACACTGTTCGAATTCAAGAAGTACTGGAACTACGGTGGTCTTTTTATAACATTTAATGGGACGCACACTTGGACAGTACGTGTATGGTTACAGGAACAAATGTCGACATAGACAGCATAATGTTGATCACAGGAATATCATCTTAAGTTAGCATTCATGCTTGGCAAATATCATAATGGAGCATTCGTAAATAAGCATTCAGCGTTCCATCATGTAAATCATCTGGCTTTACTGACTGGGCACGTCAGACCATAACCAATACATAGGAAAGCTCCTAGACCTAACCTCGTCTAGCGAATATTCCTTCACGTAAAGTTCAAATATATACATATTTCATAATATAGGAATCCCAGACATGGGTTCTCACATGTAGCAGTGATCTCTTGGTTCATCGAGCGATAGTACAGGCATCCCTTTTTCTCACTCGATAAATACAAAGTATATGAATTTCAACATGGCTGTTCTCTCTCTCGTGAGCTTCACTCACTATAGAATATAGACCAAAATTAGTCATTCATTAAATGTCCTCATTTCTTCATAGGTTCTCTCATAGAGGTAATTGAATAATATCATACAATCCAGTGCTGATACATAGGAATGTCTTCTTCCTTTGAATGGATATTCTTTTTAAAAGTACCACTGTGCATCTGCTTATCAACAACGATGGCGAAGCCCAAGTTCATAATAAATTGTGGTTTTACCTTTTTATGCGAAATATAACTTTGCCATTCCTTGGCAAAAGAGAATAAACACTGGGGTAAAGTACATACAACATGTCTAAATGATTATCACTTTTCCCCATCCATATATAGATCACTATTTCGGCAAAAAGCCTGCTACAACAAAACTCGGCATCCTCACAGGATGACAGCCATGGATCACACCCTTTGCTAGCGATACTTCCGCTGCATAGCCTTTGACCTTTTCTAGCGACAACCAAATTAGTTCGACTTAGAAATGCAAAGATATCCATATATAAGACAGACTCGTCCTACTCATACAAACACTACGTATAAATTCAGGCCATAGATATACTGAAGCAAGAACAATCTATTCCTACCCAGCCACAGAATAAATCGCAGTAGGCCTAGAGTCGTCTGCGGAGTCCGATCGAAGATGACAGAACTATTTTCAAGGGAAGCAACCCAAAAATGACTTCTCCTTAAGCACTTAAAAAGGAAATACTTTGCTTACAAAATATTTGCGAACATAATAAGAATATAAATGTATTATATTGCAAGATAGTAAAAATTGCCCTTTACAGTCTTACCACACCTCCCGGGAAAAAAAAAAATAAAATTTTTTTTTTTTTTTAAAATACATCTAGGAGCACCGTAGAATAGGCTCACAACGCAAGAATACTGCGCAGATGAAAATATCAGGAATAACTATAATTCCTAATATGACTGGTGAGAATATATATCTCAAAATCTGAGAGAAATTGTTTCCCTACGAATAAATGTTTCCAGGAAGGTGTGATGTACGTATAATACAATTCTGGTAATTATACAATGCATACCAAAAATTCACACTACAATCTTAAATTTATGATTTATGAAGAAACAATCATCAAAGAACAGCGGTGAATTAACATCAATAAACCGCTAAGTAGCGATACCATCATTCTATTATTAAATTACAAATGTGTATCTTAGTAAAGAAACAAAAAATAACTGTTGTAAAGTTATACATATTAAAAAGATCCAATATTTAACAGTTAAGTGGCATCATGTGGGCATCTGGACAGAATGTCCGCCATCACATTTTCTGAACCACGGATAGCTCGTACCGAAAAATGAAAAGGTTGAAGAGCGATTGCGTATCGAGTTGATCTCGAGCTCTTCAAGTTTTTACTTTGGATAGCCGTAAGAGCTTTTTGGTCAGTTTCCACTACGAAATGCGCGCCCAGAAGGAATCTTTGGAGTTTGAGAATTGACCAAACCATTGCCAATAATTCACGGTCTAAAACCGAGTAATTCCTTTCTGCAGCATTAAGTTTTCTGGATATGTACATTACAGGATGCAGAGTTCCAGAGTACTCTTGCATTAGTGCCGCTCCAATCCCAGTGGATGAAGCGTCACTACGAAGAACAAATGTCTTATCTGTTGTAGGTAACACTAAAATAGGTGGTGATGAAAACATAGTTTTGATCTTCTCTAGTGAAGATTGGCATTCATGAGACCAGTGAACCATGTTAGGCGACCCTTTCTTTAATAGTGTAGAGAGAGAGGTGCCATGATAGAGGACAGATTCGGAATGAAACGTCCATAAAATTGTATGAGACCTAAAAGACTTCGCACTTGCTTTTTAGTCCTAGGGATAGAGATGTTAAGTATCTTAGTGATATTATGGTCTTCTGTCTTCAAGAAACCGTGACCTACTCGATGGCCTAAGAAAGCAATTTCGCTAAAGCCAATACAAGCTTTAGATGGTTTTGCTGTCAGGTTATACTCACGCAGAGTTGATAATAATTCAACTAATCCTGAATAGTGATCTTCCCAAGTATCGCTGAAAAGACAGATGTCGTCTAGATAAGCAATGACATCTGACCGATACGATAGGATTCGACGCATCATGCGTACAAATGTAGCTGGTGCGTTCATAAGGCCGAAAGGCATAAAATTCCATTGGAAAAGGCCTCTGGGAGTAGAGAAAGCGGTAAGAGGTTTGGCGCGTTCGGATAATGGAACTTGCCAATATCCTTTAGACAAATCAAGTTTAGTGAAAAAATGCGATTTAGAAAGACGAGTAAGTAACTCTTCTAGTAAAGGCATAGGTTCAGCATCGAACTTCGTAACTTGATTCAATTTGCGATAGTCAACGCAAAGACGTATGTTATTGTCTTTTTTTCGAACAATAACCATCGGCGAAGAATATGCAGAAGTGGATGGTTCGATTATTTGTAAATCTATCATTTCATCCAACTCCTTTTCAACCTGTGTTTGGAAATGTATAGGGATAGGATAAGGCCTAACCCTAATTGGAGTATGTTCAGTTAGAACAATGTCATGCTCAATGACATGAGTTTGTCCAGGGATGTCAGTGAGGACATCCTGAAATGTTTGTAACATAGACGAAACTTGTCGCCGTTCTCCTAGAGACAAATCAGGAGAAACAGTAACGTCTTTCCATGATTCACTAGAATGAAGTGGGATCATTGGAAGCGGGAGATTAACATCCGAAAAACTTGTTTCCTCATCCTGTATTACAGACAGTGATGAGTAATGACCATGTTTGACATGAGAATCGTCCGTTGCCTGGAAAATAGGCTGTAGATAGTCAGGACGTTCATGGAACTCCGTAAGCATATTGATGTGGAAGGTTTTATGCTTCCCGTTAATATCGACGATGTAGTCAACATCTGAAATTTTCGATATTATATCGTACGGACCTTTCCAACTAATAAGGAGTCTATTTTCACGACAAGGTAGCAAAACAAATGCTTTGTCACCAGGACAAAGTTGTCGTAAAGTTCTCTTCTTATTAGCAAATTGTCTTGCCTTCTGCTTAGCAAACTCAGAAGAGGACGTTGCCAATTTGCATGCTTCGATAATCTTTTGTCTCAGCGCGATGACATACTCGTAAGAAGATTTTGTGTCATCGTCAATATTGTCAGCTGTTATAAGATCATGCAGCAAAGACATTGGGCCGCGCGGTCGCGCGCCAAAGACAAGTTCAAAGGGCGAAAACCCTGTATGTTCATTGGGGACCTCTCTGTACGCGAAGAGGGCCGCGGGTAAAACCCTATCCCAATCCTGAGGATGATCCTCAGTTATCTTCCCTAATAAGTTCTTAAGTGTTCTATTTAGTCGCTCGACCATCCCATTGGACATAGGATGATAGATGCTACTCAAAGATCTCTCTATCTGTAGAGTAGACATTACTTGAGACATGGTATCCGATATCAGTTGGGTGCCATGATCTGATAATATTTCTCCGGGGAATCCCAGCCGAGAAAATATAAGCCAAAGAGCATCTGCAATGTCAGTGGTAGTAATGCTCTTTAGAGGGATAGCCTCTGGCCAACGTGTGCACATGTCTACACACGTTAAGATAAACTGATGTCCTCTAGCAGATTTGATCTTGAATGGACCAATGATGTCTATCGCCATTTTCTGGAATGGACGAATAGGAATATCTGCAGCCTGAATAGGCGCAGCATGACGAGGACCTTTGGATTTGACTTCTTGACATACTTTACAGGATCGACAATAGATCCGTATGTCCTTGTTCACAAAAGGCCAAAAGAAAGCCGCAAGAACTCTTGACTTAGTACGGGAAAAACCCATGTGACCAGCACACTGAGAGTCGTGTGCATGTTGTAAGATCTTAACTCTCAAATTCTTGGGTACAAGAATCTGAGAATGACTTGACTTAGTGGAGTCTTGCACCATACGTACAAGTACGCCATTCTTCATTGTAATCCAAGATTTACAATTTGAATCTTTATTCGGATCACCTTTTGTTACAAGAGTGAAGAATTTCTTAAGAGTCGGATCTTCTTCTTGTTGTTTTATAAACGAGTCACGAGAAATTACCAAGGGATCATCTTGGTTATGCACTTCATTATCTTCAACAGATGAAGTTTCAGGCATATTGAGAGCTTGAGCTCTAGTGACTACTGCATTAGCAGATTGCATATTTTGATTTTCCCAAACGGAAATTTGCTCCGGAGTACATTCTTTGACTCCGTGAATGCGACCGATGATAAGATCAGCGATCGGATCCGGCAAAAGACATGCGTGTACATCTCCTGTGAAGAAAGGAGTAGCAATCCTAATGATAGCGGTAGAGTATTCTCTATGGTGCCGCCAAATGTTACGCATTTGACTACTTTGCCTGTAGAATGAGAAGGATCTATGAGTGACTGCCTAACCCCAATAGTTGTGCATATCCCCATACTGGCCACCAGTTGTTAAACTCTCTTTCTTTGTGTGTGTAGTTTAACTCATACTGGCTACTAGTTGTTGAATCACGCTTTATTTGTTAAATGACGTGAATGTCCACCAGTGGATAAATGTAGATGTTGGGACTGGTGTAGTAAAGTGTAACGATTGTCAACTCATCAAACCCAGCACAGTTTTGGTCATACAGGTCATCTTGTCCTGGAACGTGATGAGGCTCCGACAAGAATGTGAGTGTAAACAATGAGTGTGTATCTGAATGTCAGTACGCGAATGGTAGAATGATTCGATAGAGTTGACAGGTTGGTAGTACATCACTCATACTCACACTGTTCGAATTCAAGAAGTACTGGAACTACGGTGGTCTTTTTATAACATTTAATGGGACGCACACTTGGACAGTACGTGTATGGTTACAGGAACAAATGTCGACATAGACAGCATAATGTTGATCACAGGAATATCATCTTAAGTTAGCATTCATGCTTGGCAAATATCATAATGGAGCATTCGTAAATAAGCATTCAGCGTTCCATCATGTAAATCATCTGGCTTTACTGACTGGGCACGTCAGACCATAACCAATACATAGGAAGGCTCCTAGACCTAACCTCGTCTAGCGAATATTCCTTCACGTAAAGTTCAATATATATATATATTTTCATAATATAGGAATCCCAGACATGGGTTCTCACATGTAGCAGTGATCTCTGGGTTCATCGAGCGATAGTACAGGCATCCCTTTTTCTCACTCGATAAATACAAAGTATATGAATTTCAACATGGCTGTTCTCTCTCTCGTGAGCTTCACTCACTATAGAATATAGACCAAAATTAGTCATTCATTAAATGTCCTCATTTCTTCATAGGTTCTCTCATAGAGGTAATTGAATAATATCATACAATCCAGTGCTGATACATAGGAATGTCTTCTTCCTTTGAATGGATATTCTTTTTTTAAAAGTACCACTGTGCATCTGCTTATCAACAACGATGGCGAAGCCCAAGTTCATAATAAATTGTGGTTTTACCTTTTTATGCGAAATATAACTTTGCCATTCCTTGGCAAAAGAGAATAAACACTGGGGTAAAGTACATACAACATGTCTAAATGATTATCACTTTTCCCCATCCATATATAGATCACTATTTCGGCAAAAAGCCTGCTACAACAAAACTCGGCATCCTCACAGGATGACAGCCATGGATCACACACCTTGCTAGCGATACTTCCGCTGCATAGCCTTTGACCTTTTCTAGCGACAACCAAATTAGTTCGACTTAGAAATGCAAAGATATCCATATATAAGACAGACTCGTCCTACTCATACAAACACTACGTATAAATTCAGGCCATAGATATACTGAAGCAAGAACAATCTATTCCTACCCAGCCACAGAATAAATCGCAGTAGGCCTAGAGTCGTCTGCGGAGTCCGATCGAAGATGACAGAACTATTTTCAAGGGAAGCAACCCAAAAAATGACTTCTCCTTAAGCACTTAAAAAGGAAATACTTTGCTTACAAAATATTTGCGAACATAATAAGAATATAAATGTATTATATTGCAATGCAATGAAAATCATCTATCCTTTTGTATTCATATTTTGAATCCATTCTTTGATCCTCAAAAATTTTGTCTATATTGTTGCCAAGATACAAAGTTCGAGTCCACAATCATGTTAGAGGGGGGGGATTCTATATTCCAAGACAAGCGGCTTGCTATTATTCCTGGTTCGCATTTTATTTATCTTAAATCTTCCACAGGTTTTCTTTGTGTTATTTTCCAAACCCAGTTAGTTACTGTGGACTTGTCATCAAGTAGTATTCTGCTTTCAAGACAAATGAAAACTTAACTGGGCGATTCCATGGTAGACGATAATAATAGTAACCAGTGTGGGCAAATATAACCACCAGTTAGATAGTTCTATTATTGCAAAACAATGGTAATCAAAAAATAAATTTTGACATGGGTTTTTTTCTTTAGTTTTGGACTGTCCATTGAGGTATATTTGTTGCATTTTACACGAATGGAGTTTGCCATCTTATATTCGTTGATAAACACATAAGATAAAGAGGAGACGGCCGTATAACAGCGTAGAAAGGTAAAAAGAACGAAAATATGAAATGTTGCCAGCCTAGGACAAAGGGACAAATATTCATGCGACTGGATATATGGCAGTGCAGTTAATCGCTTGATCCAACAAACGTAAATGGATCTGTCCCGAAGTGCTATTATATCATTGGAATAAAGTACACATTTCTTTGCAGAATATAAATTGCAAACACAACCGTAGCAACACGGAAAAAAAATACAAAATTATGTGAAAAACAATTAACTCTTCAGAACACAACGGGAAATGTGCCTCATTTCCGCGCATGTCCGTCGAATGTAGGTATAAATTCTCCTGTGAAAGGTTATTTTCATTTCCTTCTAATTCCATTGCAACTTCAACTGGACCTTTATAGTTAAAATTACATGATTAATGCAGTCAATGATTACCGCAACATGAAAAAAATTTGAAAAGTTCAAAGTATTCATGAATTTTAAGGGGTGTTTCCATTCAACTTTTCAAGCGCCGTTTCGCATGATTTCCCGAAATAATGTCACCAGTGTAAAAAAAAATTACATGGGTCTGCGCATTCTTTTAATCGGATATTGTCCCGAAAACTTATACATTTTTGAATGCTTATAACTGCTACTTAGAACTCAAGCAAACATGTTGATATCGTCATGATAATTTTAAAAAAATCACAAGCACTTCTCTTTGTCTTAGTTTTCATCAATTTATATTTACCATACCTGTTAAAACATAGCTGTTTTCTGTTGTTGTAATAGTACTCTTCATCCTTATCTTCTAAAATGACGTAGTGATCCTAAAACCTGGGAGCAAATGTACAGAAATACAGCTCTAGTTTTTGTAGCATACCCTACAGAGTACAATGGGAACAAAATTTAAATTATGCCTCGTTTTGGCGAGGCGGCGTTCCGTTCAAACCTTAGTCTGTTATTTATGCTGCATATCCATCAGGTGCTTCTGAAAGGACCTTAGGTTTGTTGTTATTTATTATGCACTGCTATGATCGCAAGTATAGAACTGTTTGGACACACAATCTTGACGAATGCTATCTTGTCTGTAGACAATCGTTGTATTGCATGATGAGTTATTGTCCAGTCTAGACATAGGCTTTGCAAAATGGACTTGGAGTTCAAGATATACCAGAATTTTCCATGTCAACCACTGCAGATACTGATCACAACTTGTTGATCTTTACATTTTGTGCATTACACCTCACTTGCATTTTTTTGACTCTTGGCCCCATCCAATCCGTGCACGTCAGTTATCCTGTGGTACGCAATTGTTCAGTGGTCTGATGGTTCGATTCCATAGTTTATTGATGCTGTCTTTTTTCAGACGTTTGCTGGATCCGTATTTCTTGTCAGTCAGCTCTAGAAATCATGGGACCAAAGCCATGCTCTGGTCAGGTTAGGGGCGGCCGGCGTGAGCTGACCAATCACCCTAGTGCGTCAAGAATTGGTAAAGGTGGAGGCTAAGTTCATATTCCATATGCCTCAAATGCATTTAATGGAACAGGTAGATTTAAATAGACTCAAATGCCAACCATGTCTCTCAGTCTGTTCCCACATTGGGTGTTTCTATTAGACTATGGTCCACGTTTTGATACGCTTAGAAATCATGAAAGGAATCGATTTCTGTCTAAGTTACTGTTGTTATTTTGGGTTCACTGCCTGTATTTTTGCAGGGATGTTTTCATGTCTCATATAGGTAATGATTCTCTCAGCCTAAGTTTAGTAACCTGTTCTTCCTTCAAGGGGACCCTTTGATACCTAGTGCATGTGCTGGAAGTAAACTCCATGATGGCAAGAGGACTCACTAAGTTCCACCACAGGCAGTCATGAGACAATGAGAGCTGTTGGACTTCATAGAAACGTGCACGATAGTCTAAACTACTGTATTTGCTAGATTGTCTTACAGATGCTCGAGCGTAATCTTACTGTTGTACATACAAGACTAATTGCAGTAGATCAGAAGCTTTTCAGTCGATTCATAGCATGCTGAACAGAGCGAAAGAGGATTGCTTCTTTTTTAACTTGTTGAAATCAACCCCGTTTTCCCCGGAGTTGTTTAGGCATGACTTTCGTCATGTTCAGCGGAAATAACTCTATGGGTGATTGTCCATGGTAATGCCAACATCTTCAAGTAAAACAATCTGTTAACCTTTAGTCGCATAAAATTCAGTTTTAAAATTGCCCTGCAGTGCATTCTTATCACAACTCTGTCGATTGGTTCTATAGAACACGTGCGATAGGTAATGTCTTTAGTTTTTACTGTTTGACTTGGAAGAACAGATTGTATAAATTTTCGTGATTTTATAGTATTAAGTTTATGCCTGAGAATCACTGCTGATTCACTTCTGAAGATGCTAAAAAATTCTGTCCGTGTGTAACGCATAGTTAATGTGCTCAGGTATTCCTGACGGTTTTAATTAAGACCTTGAATAAAACGCTAGTTCATTGATAATTGAGGAATAATAATCTGGGGAATGCCTTTATCTTTTAATTTTAAAATTACTAGTGTCAAAATTTGCACGTGTTAAGTGGTGAGGCTTTATGTTCACTTTTGACTACTTGTAGAGTTCCATAATTCTAATTTGCATAACTCCTAAGGGATAAGAATCTAATTTACGACGTGTATAGGACAGGATATTAAAATTATGTGTTATACGTTCTGTTTCAAAGGGATATTCCTGATCAATGTCCTTAGTAGTCTAAACTCTTTTCAAACGTATCGGTCTTGTGAGCAGTTCCCGTAATTCAAATCTTAGTGATATTCCTTGCATACTCCTCGCATTTTTATACATACTGGCAATGTGCAGTCCACTTTCGATTCCATCTCATCCATAGAGGCCATATCTATGAAAAATTATACAGCAGTCATTTGCTGTCTAGCCTTTAGCTGGACATTGCCAATTTTTTTTCCATGTTGACATGTGTTTTCCGCTACCAGCAATCCAATATGTATTAGATAAGATGGCACGGTATATGATGCGATATCTTATATTTTATTATATAATATTTACAAAAAATAAACGCGGGATATACCTACTATCTATATTATATTGTTATAGATTATAGGACCCAACGGATAGTATACTATCTAGCACTAGTGGTTTTGCGTATTCCTTAACATCAGTTCGTGACAAAACGTTGTCTCCATTAAGTCTGCCCATGCTAGAAATCACGATTCTGGGCAAGTCGACATATCGCATCAGCTGGCAAAGAACATAGTTCAGACTGCGGCTCTGTGATCTCCGGGGTCTAACCGTCGTCTAGGTCGACCCCTTCCCCCTTTTTCCTAGGGACCATGCCTTCCATCACTGTTTTCTTTTTTCCAACCATATGTCTTTTTATATGACCGAAAAATTTCAGCTTCCTTATTGCGATGGTATTTAGGAGCCAATGTTCCTGTACGTTTAGTGAGTGCAGTACTTCTCTGTTGGTCTTTTTTTTTCTGTCCAGGGTATTCTCAACATCCTTCTGTAGCATTTCATTTCGAATGATGTAATCTTTTTTGCAACTGTTTTATTGAGTGTCAATTATAAGTCTCGCAGTCCGTAAATCACATTTACACATTACTGGGAATATACATGCTCTGAATCAGTTGTAATCTTTTTGTAACATTCCTTTGCTTGTGCTTCTCCCCTGCCCCCCATAGGTTTTTCATCTGTATTAGTTTATGTGAAGCAATTGCTAAGTCTTCTGTTTTAATTTGGTTACTGCACAGTCGCCAGATGGCTGTTCACATTGCTATTGATCCTAAGTATTCGAATTCATTGACATTTTCCAGTTCTTCGTTATCATATTTCAATATCATGGTTTGGTCTTTTACTTTGTCTGTTTCAATACTTCATTATTATGGTGTTAAAATGTATAAATTCATGTTGTCTTCATTTTAATTATTTTTAAGTCCTAATGTGACAACAAAGTCCTATTGGATTACATTCGAATAGCGCATGATTGTCATTTATATATTTTGTATATACGAATATATAATCTACCATAATATTCATATATATTACAGTAATATTTTATCCATATTTGCGTCTATCATAGATGATTATATAATAAACACCTTACATATTATATTACTTCTTCTGGTTTTGCATCAATATATATTATATAGTTAAATGTTTACTCTGATCCCGTAGTAAACAGGTATTTTCACGGGATATTATTACTCAAGATACATGTCACTGTTTTCATTTTGAATGTGTCGTGCCCCCAATATTTTTCTTTGACCTGAATAATATATCCTTGTTCGTTGTACTGTTTGTTGTGGGCATGCAGAAGGGTTGGAAATCCCCCCCCCAAAATGTCCGTGTTCTTTCTATGACACTTGGTAGAACATTACGTACTTTGGAGTGACTTATTCAACTCACTTCATTCATAACCCTCCACTCCCAAAGGAGCATAGGCCTTCAACAAACACATGCCAAGTCCTCCTGTCACGTGCCATCATCTCAAGTTCTTTCCACGTTCTCCTCATCATTTTCACCTCTGTTCCAGCTCTCTTCTCCATGTGCTTCTTGGTCTACCTCTGCTTCTCTTGCCCTGGGGGTTCCAGAACAAGGACTGCCTTGTAATGCTATCAACAGGTTTCCTCAGTGTGTGTCCTATCCATCGCCATCGTCTTCTTTTCATCTCTTGTTCCACTGGCACTTGTCTAGTTCTTGTCATCAGTTCCACGTTGGTAACCTTGTCATACCATTTTAATCCCTCTATTCTATGCAAGCACTCATTTATGAAAGTCTGTAGCTTTTGGTTGTTGTCTTTGTTGTTCTCCATGTCTCAGAGCCATACAATAGGACTGACTTCACATTTGAGTTGAAGATTCTTAATTTTCGTGTTGGATCCGATTTCTCTTGATCTCCATATATTTCCCAATGCAATGAAAGCTCCTCTTGCCTTTTGTATTCTTATTTTGATATCGCTGTCTGTCCCTCCAACTTTGTCTATATTGCTGCCAAGATATGTGTATGATTCTACATCTTGAATTGGTGTTTCTTCAAGTTCAACCCTGTTATCATTACCTGCATTTATTTTCATTATTTTTGTCTTTTCCCTGTGTATTTTCAGACCCAATTGCTGTGACCTCTCATCGAGTGTTTTCAATTTGTCCTGCATCTGATTACGGTTATGGGACAGAAGAGCCAAGTCATCAGCAAAATCCAGATCATCCAACTGCTTAGTCAGAGTCCACTGGATTCCATTTCTGTTGTGTGTTGTCGATGATCTCATAACCCAATCTATTGCCAGCAAGAAAAGAAATGGAGACAAGAGGCATCCCTGTCGCACTCCTGTTCTTATCCCAAACGGTTCTGTAAGCTGTCCTTCGTGAAGAACTCTGCATGTCATGTCTTCATATGTTTTCTTTATTAAATTAATGATCTGCAGGGGAACTCCATAATGCCTCATCAATTTCCAAAGTGATTCTCTGTCTACACTGTCAAATGCCTTTTCGTAGTCCACAAATCCGATGTATAGTGGTGAATTCCATTCCAGACTTTGTTCAAACTATTATTCTCAAAGTGGCTATCTGGTCTGTACATGATCTGTTTTGTCGAAAACCTGCTTGTTCATCTCTCAGTTTCTTGTCTATGGACTCTTTTAATCTCTCAAGGATAATCCTGTTTAATACTTTTCCTGGCACTGATAGTAACATTATTCCTCTATAATTTGTGCACTCTTGTAAATTTCCCATTTTAGGATCCTTCCTTCCATTGTGCTGGTATTTCTTCCTTTTTTCCAGACTTTACCAAGTAATTTATATAACATCTCTGTAGCCGTGTCGATATCTGCTTTGATGGCCTCTGCTGGAATGCCATCAGTTCCAGACGCTTTTCTATCTCTCAGAAGCTTTATGGCTTTCTTTATTTCTTCCTTCGTTGGTCTTTCACCGTTAATTTGTAGCTCTTCTTCTTGCTGGTGGATGTCCGGGGGGTTTTGTGGAGCTGGGTCTCTATTGAGAAGGTCCTCAAAAATATTCTGTCCACCATCTTCATTTGCTCTTGTTATATTGCTGAGCAATGTTTTCCCATTCCTTGTCTTTTATGAGGCAACTTGTTTGGCTGTATTCTCCCCGTTAAAGCTTTCTTCTTGTGTTGTTATATAGCAGTTCTTCATATTTCCTTTGGGCCCTTGCAGCACCTTCTGCTCCTCTTGCCAAATCCTCCATTATACTTCCTTTGTCTCCTTTTAAACTGGGACCTGAACAATACCAGATTTTTTATATCATTTGATCAGCCGCTGCGGCAATATATAATATATATATATATATATATATCTATATATATATATATATTTATATATATATATATATTTATATATATATATAATAATAATATATATGATGAGCCCCTTCAAGTCATAAACTGACTTATGGGAAATGCGCCCAGAAGGTGACAGCCCTCGCAGACTGCTTATTTTCCTGGTGCTCCTTTCGACAGTTTTCTCCCTCCTCTGCTTGTTCTGAGTTGGTGAGCCTCTCTTAGCCCCAATCTGAGGTGGCGCCGTATAATAGCATCGCCATATTAGTTAGTGCGATCGGGGGGCGAAGCTTCATCCCCCTCCCATGTTGCTGGATCCCCCCATGTTACACAGTGGGCCCTCATTTTTTTTTTTTATCTCTCTTGCCCACACATCTTTGAACCTCAGCTGTTTGGTCGCCCAATGTTCTCTGAGCCCATCTGCCTAATTGTCCGTAATGGAAATTGAATATCTTTTGGGGATGCGACCCTCATTTCTTCCATAGCGGCGGAACATGGCACATATCACAGCGAAGTCTGGCGCCTGTCTAAGAAGCGATATCCTACATGTGGAGGCTCCAGAACTGTGACTACCATCTCGCGACTATTTTGTCACTTTAAAGCTTTCCACGAGATGCCGAGGATGCGGCGTAGACACCGCAAATGGAAGGTATTGAGCCTTCTTTCTTGCTTAGCATAGGTCGTCCAGGTCTCGCTGCCATATAGGAGCTGTGCTGGGGACAGCAGTGCATTATCTACCGCAGCTTGGTTCTTACCTTATGTGAGTTTTGAAGTTTCCCATAAAACACGGCGATGTGAGGCGGGCAAAGGTAGCTGCAGCTTTGCCAATGCGGCTGTCGATATCTGTATCCAGTGAGAGTTTGTCATTGATGGTAGACCCTAGGTATGTGAAGTGGTGCACCACTGCCAATTCATAGTTATCGATAGTGATAACTGGTGCAGCACCCACATCCTGACTCAGCACATTCGTTTTCTTTAGATCTTGTGAGGCAAAAGTTCCTTGCATGCTTTAGTGAAGG